>APFE031342075.1:111589-208701 GCA_000404065.3 Pinus taeda | reverse complement strand
AGAAGGAGTGAAAGCAAACCCTAGACCTAATGCCTAGTGACCAAATTTTGCTTGAAAACTCACTGAAATGACAAAATTTGACCTTGACACTTCAAAATAACTTTGTAAGAGTATATTTGATCACTGGAGGAAGGCTGTAAATACTGACACTAACACAAGGGACAAGTGGTGAACCATTAGAAAGCCAAGTGTTACACGATTTCATCATTGTTTTTGAATCGGCCAAGTTATAACATGATCGAGACCCAAGTCGACTCATGCAAATTTTTGAATTGGCCAAGTTATAACATGATCGAGACCCAAGTCAACTCATGCAAACAACTATCCATTATCATACTCCAGTACTCCATACATGCTTACGGCGTTCTCATGATGGTACTCATACAACCCAGTACAGCTACTCCTCTGTCTTTGTAACATGAATACACTCTGTTATTATCATTATAGTGAATTGGGTCAAGTCAGTTGTTAATGTTCCATTTCATTCTCAGTTGTAAAAACGGTGTTCCATACTAGTGATTCAAACGCTGTGATTTCAAAAGAAAAGGCCGAGAACAACAAGTGCTACGAAGGGAGCATAGTAATTGGGCTCACAAGTTTCCACCTCCGCCATCATTCAAGGACAGTCATCCAGTTGCTGCCTAAGCCATTGAAGGAGCTGATCTCGAAGAACAGAGGGCGCTACTAGGTCGGTTGTGTAGAGCGGAAAACAAAGGTAACAAATCAAGAGACCCTTGTTGAATTATTAAGCATAAACGAAGAGGCTTAGAACGGGAGTTTCTCTGTCAAAATGACTAATAGAGTAGAGCCTAATGTATTTGATAGTTCCCAGTACCATGATGACTATATTACAATTTTAAGAGAAAAGCAATGCCTACCCTTCTTGGAGAAGTTTAATGGGAGCAATGAAGAAGTAACTAAACAATTTGCCTTTACATTTAATGGAGAGAAAGCATTGACAGGCAACTTCTCATTTAGGATTTCAAAAGACACCATAGCACAATCCTTGGGGATCAGCCCAAAAGGAGAAAAATACTTCAAAACAAAACAATTCAAGGAAAAATCATGGACCCAATTCATGTCTAGGTCGAGGGTTTCATCTGTTAACTGGAAGAAGGGTGTCCCTAGGAGCTGGCTGATGCATCCATGGGATGAAATGGTGTATATCATTCAAAAATTTGTTACGTGTGAGGGTCGTTACAGCATAGTCTATTTATACCACATCAAACTCCTGTTACATTTAAAAGGGCAGTGCACCATTAGTTTACCCTATTTCCTCTTGCAGAGCTTGACCAAGATGTCAAAAACTATCCAAAAGCAAAAGGGTAATGAGGACAAAAGCTTGTATCATTTCGGGTTAATTAAAATTCTCATTGAATTTGAAGTGCAGAAAAGGGGAAAGACATGGAAGGAATTTCTGGTTGCTAATCAAATCAAAGATGGAGAGGATGAACAAGTACAACAAGAGCACTTAGGATTTATGCTTGACATTGATGAAGAAATCCATGTGCGCAAGTCAAGCAATGTCCCTCCACCCAGCAGTAGTGTGAGGACGAGAAAGATGAGGCAAGAGGTTGCCCAGAAAATTGAGCAAGATAAAATTTTTACTACATATACAAGAAGACCCAGGAGAGTGCAAAAGACCCAGCCACAAGAAGATCAACCAGAATCAAATGCACATGCACCAATGGACATCGAGAGCAGTGCTCATTCACGGCGTGGACCAGAAGCCGAAATAGAAGTTGAGAGCAACAATAGGCAAGGAAAAGAGTCACCACCTGCAATCAAGAAACAAAGGAGGTTGGAAAAACAAATTGAGAAGTTAAAAGAAGAACTAATGGAGGCCAACATGCTGGAGAAAGCCATAAAGAGGGAGAACGAAATGTTGAGAACTCAGAGTAAGAAAACCCAGCAGAAAAATGAGAAGCTTAAGGAGCAAATCAAAGAGCTCAAGGCTTAACAAACTAACATTTGCAAGTGGGCAACCAAATGGTATACTCAAAAGAAAGCCCTCGAGGAGAAATACAAGAATTTGAAACATGAGCTCCACATTCAGAAGGATGCCCAAGCTCAAAAGAACATAGATGCATTGTTAAAAGTAGCAGAGGTACAGACAGGAACAAAGTATAGAGGCAGCACATCAGGATTAGCATGAGGACATGCTAAGTCATTGAGCTTGGGGGGGATGTTGGTACCATTCCATTGCAATCTTTTTCTTCTAGAAACAACATCATTTGTCTAGCTTTTTCTTCCATAGACCCCTCATATCCATCGAAATTGATTAATTAATAGCATTATAGTTGTTACTTTACATTAAAGTTAATTTATGAATTTTTATGTTAGAAATTAGGAATTTTCAACAAAAAGATTACAGGAAGTCTTGACATCCTGTAAATGGTTTATCATCTGACACGTGGCATGACAGGGAAGTCAAAGCAATGGACAGGAACGAGATCTGAAATGTACAAGCATGGTGAAAAATCAATTCAACAGCAAATCAAAAGCTCCTGGTTATGCGGTCAATGTTGGTCAAACCCAGCCTTTTTGGTTACAAAGGCAACAAAAAGCCATGGTTTCCCAAACCGGTTTCGTTTCTGCTTTTGGAAATCGGTTTAGATTAGAAAGGACCAAAAATCACTCTTTTGTAAAAGCATAAACATCTGCTTAATGAATGTACATTCGATTTAGATAGGGACATGCAGATAAACGCTGCGTATTGTTTTGTTTCCAACAACAACTACGATTACGATTATTATCTATGGGTATTGTTCCAGAACATAACTCTTGTATGTGATTGCAATCTTCAGAGCGTAATTACAGTGACCGTGTTAATCCAACAATGTTTATGCGTTAATACTCTCGTTGCTTGAAGTTACTTCAGTGTGCCATTGAAGCGTGGACGGGCCCTACGCGGATTAGTATACTGTTAATTTCATTTACATAGTGTTTTTGAATTTGAATAGAATGCATAGTGTTTAGTGTTATTTCCATGTTTATGATTTTATCGATTTGATTAGAAATTCTTACAAATGGTATTTATGGTGATAGCTTGAAGATTTTACCGTTAGATCATTGAACCATATCTTGTAAGAGATTTGATCCATCGTTAGATTTTAAAGCATCTCCATAGACTCTGTTTTCATGCATTTAAAATTCAGTGTGTTTTTTATTTTTCATGAATGCTTAAGTGTTAACTAGACGAGCTTTTGTGCATAGCATCCTTGTAAGAGGATTAAAATCTCAGTCTAGCAATACGCTATACCTTTAGGACAGTTAGATAAATTAGGTGATCTGAGTGTTAAGGTGAGAGGAAACATATCTTAACCTCCTGTAAAGGAGTGTTGTAGCCTATCACAATAGACACTTAGTTAGGAATCCTTTATGTCTATAGACTTTAGACACATGCCTCTAAGTTTACCTCCCTTGGTTGATAATAAATCTAGTCTAATCTAGCACCCTAGATTGGCCACTACAGATTGTTTAAGGCATCTTGTCGTCGAGTCATGTTGAGTGTGTGTTCACAAGATCACGTATGCACAAGTTCACTCACTCACACACTTACTCATTTTGTTGAAGTTCTGACGACCTGATCACCCTCTAACATCTAGGCCCTCGTTGAGCTGCATTGCACAGTGTCAGCACTCAGTGAACATGTATTGCTACCCAGAATTGCGTAGAGCTTGAGGTTGTCTCCCAAGCAGCCTGCACTGCACAATCCTGGAATCGACTGAATCGAATATCACCCAGAACAACGCAAAAGTTTCTCAGCAAGCCATCTCAATCTGCATTTCCCGCAAGGGAATCAACCAACCCTCTAACTGGTCAACCAGAGATTTTGACCGGGCAGTGACCCTAGGACTCACCCACCCAAAAATTTGAGCAAAAGCTGCATACCTTGCCCACTCCACTAATTGAAGAAATTGTGCTGACATGCCGGACAAACACCTTATGTCCATCCCTATCTCCCTAAAAAAATTGCGCAATTTTTCCAGCCAGTCACCCAGGCAGTCGACCTGCTGTTCACCCAAAAAATTGAATAGTTTTCATGAGCACTCACCCAAATGCCCGACATCCCGCTCATCTCAAAAACTGTGATGGGATGTCCAATAGCCCAGTATCCCGCTCAGCTCAAAAACTGCAATGGGATGTCCTTGGCTATAAATACCCCTCATTTGTACATGTAAAATACTTTTTCACCTTGGCTCCTCCCACATAGCCTTGAGAGTCTATAGTTTTTTCTTTAAGGAGCGAGCAATGGCTCCAACGCCCCTTTCACGGGGTTAGTGATGTATGGTGTACCAATGTGTCTTGGAAGTTTTGCTTAATTCATAAGTCCGATAATAGGCTAACATGTTTCACACATGTATTATAACTGTTTGTAAGACTAATCTTGAACACTTGTAATGCATGTTGCTTGAACCTGTGTTAAAACAATTGAGCTCTTTCGGTTGTTCTAATACATATGTTTAGGAAAGTGTGTTGTATAAGTTGTTAACGCTGTCTTGCCTACATGGGTTGCCTCACCAGACATCAGACAATAACTTTCCTTTAAACTTGTTATAATGACTGTCGCACTCACATGGACTGCTCCGCTGGGTGTTGTACGTGTTATCTTCTCTTGTGTGTTGTGACTGCCGCATTTGTGTGGACTGCTCCTCCGGAAGTTGTGCATGTCTTGTTGTGTTGTGTGTCTCTGACAGGGTTGGGACTTTTTCCCTTTCGACTGGAGACTCACTTCCACCCTCTCTCTCCGTAGTGAAAGGACCTTGACACAAGTAACACTAGCACTCACCAAGCATGTGAACCTCACTGTTCAAAGATGAAGCAGACCACTCTCATGTGCTGACAAGCAAGAGCTAAGGCATATCTTTAAGATAATGGCTACTGGGCCATCGTACCAAATGGGACTCCTACACCAAATGGTGTGAGGTTTAGTTGGGACTTCATACTGGGGAGATCCCCTGAATGTTGGCGGGTCCAACAATCAATACTTTGGAATAATGTTGGCTTTCCAGAGCTTGTGCTAGATAGATGATTTCAGAGGGATCTAAGAATTGAAGAGAAGAGTGAGATATCCTTCTCTAATTGAATAACATGATGATTTCCAATACAATTTGTCAGATGCTAGTAGATTAAGCAGGGCACAACTAATAATATTCCTTTTATGGACTTCACTAGTCGGCTTGAGCGGATCTAGAATTTTATCCAACTTCCATCCTTTCCAATGTCCAACTTCATTTCAGGTCAAAATTTGCACCAGGGATGTTGTTCTTGCCTAACTCAGATGTTCCCTTAGAGGATAAATGCTATGTTCTTAACATAGCAGAAGATGACTAAGGATCGAATCTTCCCAAAGATTGATCTTAGTTCTGTTGCCCAAAATGCATCACAAATGCTCATTGATTAGTGATCTTAGTTCTGGTTCCCAAAATGCATCACAAATGCTCATTGATTAGTGAGGAAGAAACAACCACTAGCTTCTAGATCAAAGATCCTTGAATTAGCACCTTGTCCCTTGAGCGATTGTCTTCTACTTGTAGGTACTTAGCTTGAAGGACTTGAGGCCACCATAAGTCCAGTTGGGTTTTAAGTTTCCAGAAGAGTTTGGATCCCATCTCAATGTCGACCAGGCAAGGATCCCATATGTAGAATCCCCCATGAGGCTTCGGGTCTCAAATAGTAGATCACTTCACTAAATGAAACTTTATCGTCTTAGATTTACCTCCTTCCCAGAGAAAATTTCTGAGGTAGACACCTATCTGATGTAGAACATACTTTGGCACTAAGAGGGTTGGGAATTTATATATGGGGATTGCTGAGAGAACTACTTTGATAAGGACCGTTTTCCCAGTGGTATTGAGCCATCGAGCTCCCCATCTTTCCATATGAATCTTAATCTTGTCCAAGATGCACTGCCAATATTTTGGAGATGGTTTCCCGAGGTAAATTGGGACGACCAAATATGTAAATTCTTGCTAGTCTCCGATCACCTCATAACCCAGGGCATCATCGATTATCCTCTGAGTCTGGGCAGATGTGTTCAATGTAAAAATATGGTTTTTACCCACATTTGCAAGACCACTAGGTGCCAATAGAAACCTATCCAAGACCAATTTAAATCTTCTTGCTATCACTAAAGAGGCTCCCCCCAACATAATTATAAATGGCCATCATTTATACTTTGAATTTCAATATTGGATCTGATCCCCAAGAGATTGGACTAGACTCATTCATATTCTAGGAATTCGTTGAGTGTCTCTGCTGCAATAATATATAAAAAGGGAGAAAGCGGACAAACTTACCTCAATGCACAAGTAGCCTTGAAAAAATTAATTACTCTCTCATTAACTAGAGGAGCAATCCAAGGAGACTTGATGCACAACGCTACCCATTGGACAAATTGAGCAACAAATCCTAGATTTTCATTAATTTGAAGAGAAATCCATGATTGACCCGGTCAAAGGCATTGACCATGTCTAGTTTTATGATTATCACTTGATCTCCTCTCCTCTAGTTGGAATCCACAACTTTCTGGATCAAAGATTATGTTATCCAAGATTTGCCTGCTTGGGACAAATCCCTCCCGATTCACTGAAATGATATGGGGAAGGATTCGTTCGAGGCGAATGGCCAAAACTTTCAAAATAAATTTGCATGAGACATCACAAAGGGAAATAGGATGAGAACTGGAGAAGGACAAGGGATTCAATTCTTTAGGGATGAGGGCCAAAAAGGAGTAATTTATACCTCCACCAATACATAACTATTTTAAAGAATAACCAATCATTTTGAATAAACCCTTATTGATCACCTCTTATAAATTTTGATAAAAATTGGCTGAGAAGCCATCCAGACCTAGAGGTTTGTCTAGATGGAAGGAGAAAACCACGTTTTTAGTCTCATGTATTATGGGCGTCGTAGTGAGATGAGAGTTCATATCAATAGAGATTAGATTGGGAAAATCAACAGAGATTATATTGGGAACATTCCAACAACATGTATTCTTCATCGTCCGGATCTCCAGAACCATTATCTTGATATAGATCATTGAAATGTGCCGTGGTAGTAACTTTGATAACTTGAAAGTTAGAAATCCTTTGACCCTGAATGTGGATTTCTGAAATGTTGTTCTTTCTTTCTCTGTATTTTGGCTGCTTATGGAAGAATTTAGTATTTTGATCCCCTACTTGTAGCCAGACACTTCGAGATTTGAGATGCCAATATTCCTCTTCTTTCTTTAAAAGCGCATGATAAGCTGAAAATGTTTCTACTTCCTTTTGCAGAATGTCCCTTGTGGCCATCTTTGATTATAGCTCTGATTTAATAAAATTTACTTGCTGCTCCAATTCTACTAATGAGGACTGATGATTATCCCTCCACAGAGATTAAGATGCTTTAAACAATTGGGTACCCTCTTTCAGGCCAAAATGACTTAACTAGATCTCCAAAGCCCAGGGAGATACTCCAAAGCGGGGAATAACAAAAGGGGATGGGGCCATAGTTCAGAGGAAGCAAAATCAACAAACATATGGGACGATGATCATAGTTGTTCCAGGGGAGAATATAGGAATGAATGGAAACGTTTAAGGAGAAGAGATTGTCCGCCGACTAAAAAACGGTTAAGACGAGTTGTTATATGACTAGGACCAACACGCTTGTTCCAAGTGTACCAGTATCTAAGGGGTTTTAAGTCAAGGAGATTAAGATATTGCTTTCCTGAAAGGGATCCTGAACCATGAAGCCCGATGTCTTTCAATATGACTAACACCCCCCCCCCCCCCCCCCCCCCACAATAATGTAATTCCTACCAAACTCAGTGCCTTTTAAATCCAATAGAGACTTCCAACAATCTTGTTTTTCTTTAAAAGGGATTGGCATATATAAGCTTATAACAATACATACCTGATGAATGTCTCGAATGTTAAAAGAGATCACGATCCAATGAGTAGTTTTCAGAGAATTCACAAGCTGGAGACGATTTGGATCCCAAAGGGTACATGGGCCCCAAGATGCTTCACGAGAGCTGACTACAAATATATAGCTCTTGGATCACAACTTATTCTTCCATGTTGTGAGTTCATCCTCACTTAATTTGTCTCCTGGAAGAGGACGACGAAGGTTTTTTCTTTATGGATCAGTGACTTTGCTTCCTCAATACGTTTCTCATATATGAGTCCCCTACAATTCCAGGAGATTATATTCACTATTTACTTTTAGAGGAGGTTTCCCCCTTGTCGGTTCTTGCTGATGCTCCTTGTTTTCCTCCTTTGTTCCCAAGATTTGGCAACTAATGTGGGATGGTGTGCTGGTACCCTAGTTCCTTATCCTTTTTTGTTTGCTCCATTATAATGTCCCTATTAGATTTGCAACCTAAATGATGAAACCTTCTATCTGCCTCATTTTCCTCCTTTTTTTTTCGCCGAGCTTGCACATTGATTGATAGACCAGTAGTTTCCTTGGACGAGAGGAAATCATCCTTGCCCTCCTTAGCTTAATCATCTAAGCCACTACTCATAATTTCAACTGAGGGAGGATTTTATGGGGGATTTTTGCCAGAAATTTGGGGAGATCTGATCTCAGACTGTGCAAGAGGATCATTAGCAGTTGGTTGAGTGGGTTCTCCCTCTTCCAGTGTGCTAAAGAGAATTGTAAATCAATGTCCTTCCCACTTGGGTTACCATTGAGATTAGAACCACCTGGAGTAGGGCCAGAGGGCTTACAGCGTCGTTCATTCTTAACATGGGCCTTTTCAGGAGCTATAGGAGGATGGGGTTGCTGCTATGTTTTTTAGCTTGTTGCCATTGGTCATTTTGTTCTCTTTGTTGTTTCTGAGTAGATTTCATTTTAGGGCATCCTCTGGAAAATGGCCCATATTCATGGCATACCTTGCATTTAAAGGGTGATTGGTTGTAATCCACTTCTTTTACATGGGTCCATTGTCCATACAAAGATTGTTTGTCACTGACAACCCTTTATCCAAATCCACTTCCACACATATTCTCACACATGCAAAAGGGTTGGCTTCAAGTTCTGCATAGTCTACATGCTTGCCCAATGAGTTGCCAATCAGTCTAAAGGTTACATCATTCCAAGAATGGAGAGGAAAATAGGGAAGTTTGACCCAAAAAGGGACTACGGAGGGGATATCACAATCTGGATTAAAATTAAGGTTCCAATGATACAAGTACAGACCTTGGGCTCCCATGAAATACCAACCACTTCTAAGAATCATATCATGATAAGATTTGTTTTCAAAATAGAAAGTGTAAAAACCCTTACCATAAAAGGATGAAATGACTTCCCTTGAGACGAGGGGCTTCCAATTCTTCTCCAATCAAGTCCAGACAGAGCAAGGGGAGGGCCATAACCACATAAGTTGACAAATCAAACCCTGATCTACAAGCTGGAGAGCTTTGATTCGAGCTTGGGGAGCTTTGATCTCCACTTTTAGACTTTCATCAAGCTTTTTTACAAAACAAGAGGGGCCAAATTTTTGAAAGTTCGGGCCATTTGCAATAAGAGAGTTAAAGGCTACGATTTCTTTTGTGAAAGGGACTTCAGTGGTTGACTCAACCATGGCTGGATGCCTAGTCTCAGGATCACGAAACTCAACACCAACCAATTAGCTGAAGTGATCAAAGCCAGAAAAGAGAGTGAGGAAGCCAATGTGAAGCTCGAGACAACGAGAATTAACAAAAGGCTTAGGCCCGCAGGGCCGAACTGTAGGACGCAATCCGATTCTCTATCTAACGCGGAGCTAAGTTCTCTATTTTCAATTCATTAAGGTGAAAACATATTACAACTTAGATGCTATAATTGTTAAGTTCTTAGTTACAAGACTCTGAAGATATGCGAGAAATATTAAACAACAAATATATAATGATATTATGAGGGTGGAGTGAGTGAAAATATTTTAATAAAAAATACAAATAAAATATGTTTTGTATCCTACTTTCAATTATTTCTCACCTCCACCCTTAAATATATTTACACTAACATTTTGCAAGGGGGTGATGGTATCTATTTGTGCAAGTTTGTTATAAGGCTTCTTTTGTATGCAAATGACCTTATTCTGATTACTAAATCGGCTCTTGGTTTATAAGAGCACTTACTATCCCTTGAGCATTTTTGTAGAAGTGTGGTGATGCAAGTCAATATTAGCAAAACAAAAGTAGTGGTCTTCTCTAAGAAAAGAAAACATAACTAACATAAGTTCTACTTTGAAGGCAACATTCTGGAAGAAGTTGCAGATTACAAATACTTCGGAATTGACTTCAACAAAAATGTAAACTGGAATGGTTGTAGAAAGAAAGGAACTTTGGGGGGTTGGAAAGCATTTTATGCTTTTCAAAATAGGTATAGAGACGCAGAGTTATGGGACTGGAAGACCACTCAAACTCTTTTTGGGCTTCTAGTGATTCCGATGATTCTCTATGGTTGTGAACTGTGGGCTAGCAATACCTCTGACATGCAGTGGAGACAAATTGAGAAAATTCAGAAGCGTTTGATTGCAAACAAATTTAAGATTAAAAGTGCAGTTCCTTATGATATTTTGTTAAGTGAAATAGGGACTGCTCCTATTGGAGCAATTGCTATGGTGCGAGTCATAAGGTATTTAAAAAAAATTGAGCAAATGGGAGAGGGTAGATGGCCTAAAGTTGTCTTTAATGATAGATTGTGCAAGAGCAAAAAAACTTGGATGCAACAAAATAACAAATGGTTTAGTAAATGGGGTATTTGCTTGAATGTGTGTCCCATAAACAACAAAGAGATAAGAGCTTTTGTTATGGAAAAGTTCCACAAAAGTACTTGGGATAAGGAGATAGGAAGAAAAAAAAATTACTACATTGAAGTGTTTAATCCCACTCATAATCATCAACCAAAAGCATATATAGAGGCCAATATCTCTTGGAGAGCCAAAATTCTTATTGCTCAGTTAAGGACTAATTTTCATCAACTTCGTTGTGAAACAGGGCGCTGGAAAAGGCCAAAGGAAGTGTGGGAGGAAAGGGTATGCATTTTTTGTTCTTCCGGAAAAGTGGAAACAGAAAAACATTTCATTTTAGAATGTGAGGCCTTTAAAGACAACATGGAAAGTTATGCAGATATGCTGGCAGCTAGCTCTTGGGATAATCTATTTAGCGAGGGGTTTGTCGAGAAGCTGGGAGCATTTATTGTGAAGTTTCACAGAAAAAGGGCCGAATACATCAAGTAAATGAAAAAGCTATCTGTCCCATAGGCTATCTTTAGCCTCGCGAACGTTAAAATAATTTCTTTCTTTCTTTCCCTCTATAAATAGAGTGAACTTAAAACTTTATTAAATTGGATACTCTTAGAATATGCACATATTATAATTGTTTAGATAACATTAATACTTGTCGATCTATGGGAGGGCATTTCGTCGGTTTTTTTAAAATGAAAATTTTAAATATTCGGAACTCATCCAATGTTCATGATTTTTGATGAGTTTTTATTGCCCATACGTTAGATGTTGTGCCCACGAAGTCACCTCCCGACTACCTGTATTACCTGTCTTCTTAGTTTCTATAAGAGTTTTGTCCGTTCGAGCGATGGGGTGGAGAATCTTTATGTAGAAACTTAAAATAAAACCAAGTTTGTTGCAGGGACATGATATCACATCATGGCTCTGTCATCTCGGGAGGTTGGGTCTACGTTTGCAAACGGAGATGGGTCGTCCTCTCATGTTGCACTTGAGCGATTCGACTTCACTTACACCTCTCAATACTGGTACTATTATCAGATTCTCCTATAGCTAACCAGTAGAAAATTTAATGCGTCTAAATTTTATCAAAAGGGTGTGCCCATATAGGGCTATAGGGCTATGTTTCATGTTGATTGCTTTTGCATGTATGTGTGCTTTTGGTTTTTTAATTAAATATTTTCAACTTTCAGAGTTCTAAATATTTGCGGCTAAAAAGTGTCCGCGTTCTGCAAACCCTCTTCTACTTTTCATAGAACAAGTGTGTAATTATATTAGCTTTGTACATGCTGATATGGTTAGAGCTGCAGGTTTAATTACAGCTGTGTTTTCAAGGCTGTTTTCAATCGGGGGTATAAACTAAGCCGGTGTGGGTTAGGATTTTAAGAGAAATAGTATGACAAATCTGAATGGCTTCAATCTGAATTGAGCATATTTAATTCACTGCGTTCATTCCTAGTTCCCCGTAAATAATTTTATGGCTTATCAGAGAACTCCACCTTTACCAGACAACTCCAACAATACCTAAATATATTACTGTCTCTTCTTTCATGGAAAGCTCTGTAGGTAATAAAATCGCACGTTCTTGAACTCATTGGAAAAAGAGAGTGGTGGATTCACGAATATTCAATTAAATACAATAATGAATGTCACAGGTAAGCTAAGTGACCAGAATATGGATACAAAATTTGGATACGATATGTTTGGTTAAGTTACGTATACGAGTACATATAAATCATATAGATTCAAAACAAATGCCATGAAACATATCCAACATTCTGTAGATGCTGGCCGCAACGTTTAGATAAGTAGATGCTATTAAAGATTATCCCTACTTTTTGCACATTTAACATGCTTTAACCTACTACTTGTATTTAAAAAGCTGGTGTCCTTCCTTTTGATATATATATATATATATATATATATATAGTTTTTGTTTATTTATTATTTTTTTTTTTAACTAAAGGAAAAAAACTTTGTATTCCCTTTATAATCAAAATAAAATACAATTCATAGATGTTTTAAGTGTTAATAGCTTGTAGCCCAAAATTTTTGTTCAGATAATTATGTTGACACCTAATCATAGGGATTGGGTGATCAATTGTAAATAATTAATAAGAGAAAATGAAGAGTCATCGGGAGATGAAACTCAACAATCGCTCACTCATGTGTATAACTATGAATAGCCACAATGAATAAACAGAATCTCATTTGAGGAGTTACCTCTTGGCCTGACATGGTACCAAAGCCAGCGCCATTTTTGGCATTGCAGTCTGCCATTGTAACTCCCTTCTGCAGAATCTCATTTGAGGAGTTACCTCCTGGTTTGATATGGTATTAGAGCTAGTTCCATTTTTGGCATTGCAGTTTGCCATTGTAACTCCCTTCTACCATTTTTCAAAAATTTGTCCTGCATTTCCTGCAGTCTACCATATTCTCCAGTTCTTTGCCCTCTGCGTGATAATTTGGTGTAACTCTCCCAGCCAGTGTCTCTTGCTTACCAAACGGGTGCTCTCATTGTTTGTATCGTCTCTTGCAGCTCCATACCTCCCCTTGCAGCTCCCATACCAAAACGCAACCTCTGTTGCCTCTCTTCGTTGTATTGCATCTCAGAACCCAGCGTTCTGTTGTGTCCCTTAAACGAGTAAAATTCTTGCATCTCTGGATGTATTTTTGTTCTTTTTGCAGTTCGGGGGATTTAGTTTGGTATTCAAGGGTGTATAACCATTGATCTTGTATGAATTAAATGATTCGAGTAATTGCTTACAGTGATTCCATTATGCATTCAGTTGATATGTATTTTTAAGTGTTGCTAGTGTTCCAGTTGCTCATACCACTCATTTCTCACTGTATATCAACCGCGCTCGCAACATTTATCCTTGTTTTCAAACTAATAACGCCGAGATTCCACATCAAAACTTTTTATGTATTAGATCCATTTGTTTTTGTTTCTTTCAATAAACAATAACAAACCAATAACGCCCAGATTTGAAATACGTTGCTCTAGTACGTGGTATCAGTACGCTGCTCCCTCCCATACATACGTAGGTTGCTCCAATACGCTGCGTTGCTTGTAAACGCTGCATTGCCATATTCTACTCCCCTCGTTGTTCCCACCACTCCCTGCTCCATACAAATGCGTTGACCCTCCTCAAGAGTCGAGATACACCCTCTGCCAGATATATCACCTCCCCCACAAAATACCTCTATCCATATATTAAAGTGATTTTTTATTTTTTATTTATTTATTTATTTTTAATTTTTAATTTTTTTTTAATTTTATCTTTCCAGTTTCACTCCAGAATTGCATTTTTTAACACTAGAGGTGACATTTTTTTTCTACAGTGGTAGCAGAAGTATATTTTTTTTGTACAGTACACAGATTTTTAAAATGCATTCATTGATATCTATTGTGGGATTGGTTCTCACCGGCAAGGAGAACTATCCAGAATGGTCGCAAAAAATCAAACACACTCTCATTTTTAATGAGCTGTGGAAAGGAGTGTGTGTTGGAGACGGAGACAAAGAACTAGAACAACCTACAAATAGACAAAGAATTCGCCATTTGGGAAAATAAAAACAGCAAGGCTTATGCTTTGATTGCAGCGTCAGTAAATGAAGAAGTGAGTTGCCACATTTTGCCGTTTTCAAATACTTTCGAAGCCTTACAAAAACTGAAGGAACTCTATGACTCACACTTTGCACTTGAAGTTGTTCAACTCATGATTAAATTGTTCAACCTTGAATTACAAAATGAAGATCCTCTTGCTCTTGCATCAGAAGTAAAATCTATTATGCATGATATCAAAGTCACTAATGTTGAATTGGACATTCCTCTGATAGCTTTTGTCAATGCACTTTATCCCACTTACTCAAATTGTCTTGAGTCATTGCAAGCACATGGAAACCTCAAAGAAATTACCTTTGAGTCCCTTGTGAAAAATTTGTTGAAAGAGAAAAAGCTTTTGGGAAGAAGACAACTCCTCAATCTTCTGAAGAGACTATGTCTTGCACATAGAGAGAAGAATCTTGTTCAAGATTCTTCCAAAGGAAGAGGTGGTCGAAGAGGAAGAGGAAGAAGAAATTTCAGAGGCAGGGGGGCAGACACTCTTAAGGAGAAAAGTCAGATTTGCATTGCATATGTTGCAAAAGAGATGGATCACATTATGCATCCACAAGCAAGTTGCCTTGGGACAGAATTGAGTAGGAAAGAAACCAAACCAAAGGTAAAACTAATGACAAATAGAAAGGTAAAGCACCTGAATCCGCTCACTATGTTGTGGCACATTGTAATATTGGAGTAAATGAAGACTTATTTAATGCTTCACTTGCTTCTTGGAAAAATGACTGGTTGTTTGATTCAGGAGAAACTTGTCACATGACCTTTAGAAGAGATTTTTTTGAAGAATTTACTGACAATGTTGATGGAGTAGTATACTTTGCAGACAAATCAAAACTCAAGCCATCAGGGCTTAGCACAATCAGGCTTAAATTGCCTGGTCTTCCAGACTTTCTTCTGCATCATGTTTTATATCTCCCACAGCTGAGGAGAAACTTACTGTCCTTGGTCCACATCTGCCAGCAAGGACACTCCATTCACATGTTTGATGGCAAGGTTGAGGTGAGAAAAGCATCAGACCACTCACTTGTCATGACGGGGATAGAAGAAGAAAGACTTCTCAAGCTACAGGGTACCTCTGCTCATGCACAAAATTTCTCATACAATTCTCATCATGAAGAAGGTACACTTCCATCAAGTTTATTATAGCATGCTAGATTTAGACACTTAAACTATGACAGCCTCCGCTTAGTGAAGAAAAATGGTGTTACTGGTTTACCTACAATTCCTAGAAAACTTAAGCAGTGTGATGCTTGCATTCTAGGAAAGCATAGCAAACAGTCATTTCATGACTCACATTCAAGAGCACATAAAAAACTTGAACTCATTCATTCAGATTTATGTGGTCCAATGCTTGTTCATTCTGCAAATGGAAATAAATATATGATGACATTTATTTATGACTACACCAGAATGTGTTGGGTTTATTTATTGAAGAACAAATTTGATGTTTTTCAAACATTCAAGAACTTTCATACATGGATTGAAAATGATGCATAATCTCATATTGGCTTTGTTCGCACTGATAATGGAAAATAATACACTTCAAATGAATTTGAAAACTATCATTGCCAACATGGGATCAAACATCAAACAACTGTGCCTTATAATCCCCAACAAAATGGAGTAGCTGAAAGAATGAATAGGATAATCTTAAATATGGTGTGCTCCATGATGTTTTAAAAAAATGTAAAATTAATGTTTTGGGGTAATGCAATTCTATGTGTTGTATATGTAAATAATAGATGTCCATCTAATGTTATTATAAACAATACTCCTTATGAAATGTGGTATGGGCACATTCCTTCCGTAAAGCATCTCAGGGTCTTTGGTTCCACATGTTATGCCTTGATACAAAAGGTACATAGAAACAAACTTGGTGTAAGAAGTCATAAGTGTATCTTCCTGGGGTATTCAAACACCTCCAAAGCATATTGTCTCTATGATGAAGCCAATAAAAAGTATGTTGTATCTAGAGATGTAATCTTTCTTGAATCATCTAAAATTGACAATGTTGTTGAGCAGCAACTTGATCGCTTGGATAGATTCGCAAATGAAAAATCATTTCAAGAATTTGATAATCAGATTCCACATATTGAAGGGGGGATTCATAAATTATATCAACCTATGGAATCTTCTTCTAAAGCACTCTCTCCCCCACATGAAACTCCAACAACAAATGATACTTTGAGTGATGTGATTGATAGAATTGGGAGAGTCAATCTTGATCCAATCCCAACTTAATCAATGAAGGAAATTGGACCATCTCAGAAAGGTCCCCCAAAGTGGTTGACAAAGCCACTTGAAAGTGTTCCTCCTGATGAGGTTCGAAAGATAGGAACTATAAATTCAACCTGACAAAATGGAGGTGATGTAGATGACTCTAATTCACCTGTTGATATGGATGTTTCTTATGATTGTGAATTGAATTTGTCTACAGATTTTGAACCAAATTCCTTCAAAGAAGTTGCTCCTCATGATGAATGGAAAGAAGCAATGCAAAAGGAGTATGATGCCTTGATAGAGAATGGCACTTGAAAGCTGGTTGATCCTCCTTTGGTAACCAAACCAATTGGCTGCAAGTGGGTCTACAAGAATAAGTATAAAGCTTATGGCTCACTTGATAAGCACAAAGACAGGATTGTGGAAAAAGGTTTTGCACGGAAGGAAGGGGTCGATTTTGAGGATAATTTCCCCCCACAACAAAATGGGCTACCATTTGGACACTCTTTGCCCTAGCAGCTCAGAACGGTTGGAAAGTCCATCAAATGGATGTAAAAACTTCTTTCTTGAATGGAGATCTAAAAGAGAATATTTTTATGTCCCAGCCTGAAGGATTTGCTATGAAAGGACATGAACATAAAGTATGCAAACTTGTGAAATCCTTGTATGGCCTCAAACAAGCACCGCAAGCCTGGTATGAAAAACTAACTGAGCATCTTCTGAAACTCAATTTCAAACATTATGATCTTGATGATGCAACTTTGTTTGTAAAGAAAGTTGGCAAAATATTTGTATATCTTGTGGTATATCTAGATGATATTTTGATGACAGTGAACAATGAGAGCTACATTGCATCCATAAAGAAGAATTGAGGAAAGGTTGTTGATGCAGGAGCATCCAGCTAGGGCACCATGACCAGGTGTTGGTCTCCGCCAAGGTGGAAAGTTTTATTAGCAAATTGGTTTCTTTATGTTTAGTTTGTCAAAGTAGGATGTAGGAATTTGTTTTTCTTTTAATATCAGTATTAGTTAGGGATGGTTTAGTCGGTTAGGGTCACTATTTTGTTTGTCCTTAGTAAACAATAGTTTAATAACTTTTCTTTCATTTTAGAGGAAAAAGACAAATATGCCTAATGTAAAATCTTGCAGTACAAGCAGAAGTGAATACATGAATAGTTGTGTAACTAATAGAATAGCAACTGAAATAGTAACTACACACAGTTCAGATAACTGTGGATAGAAGATATAAATGTAAAATCGATAATCATTCAAAAGGTTCAGCATACAAGTATCCATAATAAAAACAGTAGATAATTTATTCATTCGAGTCCATCTGTAACAACCATAATAATTCTTTATTGTTTCCTATTCATTGAACAACCAGAATAGTCGATATGGCGCATGCAGACTGCCTTGTTTATTTTGTTTTATAAAGGAATAGAGTTCAAACAACAACACCTGTTTCGAATTCCCAGAACAAGGGTTGGTAACCCATTAATAGAAATCACGATCGGAAACGAACAATAACAATTGTAAGTAGTTTGAACGAAAAGAGCATATGCACACAGTCATAAAAGACAAAGAACACTTTCTCATTTTCGAATCCATCCACCTGAACAAACACGGGTATGTCTACTATGATTTCTAGTCATTGAAGTGACTACGCGTAATAACCATCGTGCAGGCATAGTTCCATAGTTTTCCTCTTTAAAATCATTTAAAACAGTCAAGGAAACTGCACAAGATAACCAGGCATAGTTCGAGGGCGTCCAAGCTAGAACGAGAGAAATAATAGTCAAACAATCACAATTAAAACAGAGGTAATTCAAAGCCAACGATTTCTCTATATTTTCTTTCCAATTATAACATGAAATGCTTGTATATACATAATAGTGCCCGGCCATAACCTACAATAAGTCACAAGCCTAACAGCCAACAAACCCTAGACGAGGCTTTTGGGATGGCTCCCATCATATATGAATTTATAGACAACAAGCATCGAAACTCAAGAAAGCCTGCATTAAAAATGACCTAGGATGCTTGACTACAGCAGAGGGACACCAACGAACAAGTATTGAGGAAACCGAACCATCAAAACCTACAAGGCCTAACTCTAAATCCAAAATTGGTAACAGTGGCAGAGCCTACCAAGAAA
The DNA here is from genome assembly GCA_000404065.3 of Pinus taeda. Taxonomy (NCBI): domain Eukaryota; kingdom Viridiplantae; phylum Streptophyta; class Pinopsida; order Pinales; family Pinaceae; genus Pinus; species Pinus taeda. The sequence continues at coordinate 189,985 of APFE031342075.1, read as the reverse complement.
GAGCCGAGGTGACTACGCCAGGCACACCCATTTGCAAACCCTCAACTTGCAAGAGAACCAGGGCAAGATTGTGAGTATAACTGTCGATTATGAAAGGAGAAAGAAGTGAATAAGTGCATACACAGAGAGGAATACTTTTCCTTACCTTTAGGGTTCGCAACGTAGACAGAGCGCAGGCCATTGAGCCACAAATCTAAAATACCGACTGAGACAAAGGAGCAAGTTCATTAGAGACAGAACAACAAAGAGAACAAAGTGAATCATGGACGGACGAAGTTACCTGAAGTGAAGTCGAAGACAGGAGAGTGCCACCACTTTGCAACCTGGATGCATGCCAAAACCACTGAGATTTACCAGCAAAATGACCTCATAACAGAATAGTGACCATGGAATAAAGACAAGTTAAGCAACTGTAGAAGAATTACAAACGTATACTCACATAGGCGACAGAACCACCATTCTATGCACAAAGAACCAAGACCACAAATTACCCAGGTGAAACCAAGTGCCAAACTTTCAGGCAAACCAGCACGAACATTAGTTGCAGCATAGCTTCATACACAGGTAGCATAAGCATTACCAGAACAAACCCTCGACACCAAGAAATGAAGAGCAGAAATGATAGAGCGACAATAGGAGGGAAGGTTTTGGCGAGAACGAGGAGCAGGAAACACAAACCAAGGTTCCAGTACAAAGTAATAACTACAGTCATAATTTCCACCTCACCAAAGTCCAGAAATATCTGAATTTATGTCACAAACCACAATTATTTAATCCATAGCTTAATCATTGTTTAAATCATTTAATCAGTGGTTAATATAACCTTGTGTTAATTCAAATCATTATCGCGCAGAACCATGTGGAGTGTTGGGTTGTTCCCATCATAGTGGTATCAGAGCAAGATTTGGAATTGGCTAGAGAAATGGAGGTAGGAAGGTGAGGTCGTGGAAGAGGTGTTCAAAGGATAGCAGAGGAAGGACTAAGAGAGGAGATCAGGATTCTTACTACCCGTTTGGAGGCAGTTGAAGCAGGGAGAAGAAGGGATCCAGAGATAGGTGATGATAGTGAAGAGGAAGCTGTAACGACAGCAGATGGATCAGATGAGGAAGGACCAGAAATGAGGCTGTTGAGGTTGGTCCTATTGGTGAGCAGCAAACCCAAACCAGAACTCCCAAATTATGACGGCAGTTTGTCCACAGAGGTTCTATTGGACTGGATCAGCGAGCTGGATAAGTATTTTGAGTGTGAAGAGGTCAGTGAAGACCATAGAGTTAAGTTCATTGCGAGAAAGTTGAAGGGACACACAGCCCTGTGGTGGGACAGTGTCTAAATAGAGATAAGGAGGTTGAACAAGTTGCCGATCAAGAAATGGTCAAAGATGGTGGCCAAATTGAAAGGTAGATTCCTATCTAAGGATTACCAGATTGCACTACACAAGCAAGTGCAGAATCTAAAAATGATCATAAGGGAGTACACTGAAGAGTTTTATCGAGTGAACTTATGGGCCAGTTATACAGAGGACACCCCGGAGAAGACAGCCAGGTATGTAAATGATTTAAGGTTAGAAATATTAGATGAAATTAGTATTCTTTGTCCAAAAAACATTGAAGAAGCATATCAAAGTGCTATGGAAGCAGAGGAGAAAACTGCCAGAAAACAAAATGCCAGGAGAGGATGAGGAACTGACAGAGGAAGAGGACAGTCTTATGGCAGAGGGAAAACTTCTAGCAGTAATGAAGAAGGCAACAGTTCTAAAGCTTCCGGAAGAACAGAAAAAGGTGACAGTACAAGAGGATGTAGGCCATATCAGCGAGGCAGGGGAAATGGTCGAGGCAAAGGAGCTGGTTTTCAATGTTACAGGTTTCACAAGTGGGGACATAGATCATTTAAATGCCCTGAGGCAGAACAAGCTGGAATGCTCCAGAAGAAGGGGAAGCCCTAGTTTTGAACAAGGTATTGTTGAAACCAGCCAAAGAAACAACTGAACAAACTTAGCAGAAAGTTTTGTTTCAGAGGGTTTGTAAGTCACATGGTAAGTGTTGTAAGCTGATTATTGAAAATGGAAGTATAGATAATTTGGTGGGCACAAATATGGTGGAAACGTTGGGGTTGAAGCGGTTGAAACACCCCACCCCTTACAAAGTTTCATGGCTGCAAAAACGCCATCAGTTGCTAGTAGATGAGCAATGTGAAGTGGAGTTTCATATCGGCAGATAAGGATAAGGTCATTTGTGACATAATACCGATGGATGTATGTCACATACTGCTAGGCAGGCCATGGCAGTATGATAGGAAGGTGGTACATGACAGAAAGACAATCTGTTACAAGTTTGTCAAAGATGGGATCAAGCATACGCTTGTGCCCATCAAAGATGAAGAGACAACGTGAACAAGTGAGACAAGAGTATTGTTAGTAAGTGGAAAATAGTTTTTGAAACAAGTTGAGGACAGCGAGGTAGGCTATGCTATTGTAAGAAGAGAAAAGACAGTATTGCTACACGCAGAGGTGTCAGATTTGCCCACAGAAATTCAGTAGATGTTGTAGGAGTTTACTGATATAGTAGTAGATGACTTGCCAGATAAACTGCCCCCCAAAAAAAGAATAAGTCATCATATTTACTTCATACCCGGAGCATGTTTGCTAAATAAGGCAACATATTAGATGAGCCCCAAAGAGAATGAGGAGATTAGAAAGAAGGTGTAGGAACTGCTAGACAAAGGGTTGATAAGGAAGAGTTTGAGCCCTTGCACAGTTCCAATGGTTCTCACTCCCAAGAAAGGACGAGAATGGCAGATGTGCATAAACTCGAGGGCCATCAACAAAATCACCATCCGGTACAAGTTTCCACTACCACGGATGGATGACATGATGGATTGCCTAAGTGGGGCAGCATACTTTTCTAAGATAGATTTAAAGAGTGGGTATCATCATATTTGAATTCGAGAGGGGAATGAGTGGAAGATAGCCTTCAAGACTAATGAGGGATTGTATGAGTGGTTGGTTATGCCATTCAGACTGAACAATGAACCCAGTACCTTTATGCAATTAATGAATGAAATGCTGAAAGAATACATCGGGAAGTTTGTGATAGTGTACCTGGATGACATATTAAGTTTCAACAAGACAAGGGTGGAACACTTTTGACATGTTTGAAAAGTGCTGGAAAAATTGCAGCAGAATAAGCTGCTGATAAATCTGAAAAAGTGTACTTTTATGCAAAAATAATTGGTTTATTTGGGCTTCGTAATAGCAAAAAATGAGATGAAAATGGATCCGGAAAATATTGCAGTGATGGTCAATTGGCCATCCCCAAAAGGCTTATTTGAGGTATGTAGTTTTCATGGGTTGGCAAGTTTTTACTGGAAATTCATAAGAAATTTTAGTGAAATCTATGCAGCTATGTTTGACACTATCAAAAAGGCCAGTCAGTCTTTTTGATGGATTGATACAATAGAGAGGAGTTTTCAGCTGCTAAAGAAGAAGATCTCAGAAAGATCAATCCTGAGATTGCCAGATTTTAAAAAGCTTTTTCAGGTTCACTGTGATGCTAGCAATACAAATATTGGAGCTGTAATTAGCTAGGAGGATAAACCTGTTGCATTTTTCAGCGAGAATTTAAATGAAAGCAGGCAGAAATATTCATCCTATGACAAGGAATTCTATGATGTTGTCCAAGAACTAAAACATTGGAGACACTATTTGCTGGGAAATGAATTTGTTTTGATCTCGGATAATTCTACATTGTAGTATGTCATGCAACAACACAAGCTGAATCACAAACATGCCAAGTGGGTGGAATATTTGCAGAGTTTCACCTTTGCGTTGAAACACATCAGCGGGCAGGCCAACAAGGTGGTGAATGCATTGAGTAGGAGGGCCTTACTCTTGGAGGAGAGTATTGTACAAGTGTTGGGTTTTGAGCACTTAAAATATTTATATCAGACTGACATAGATTTTAAGGAGGCTTACGAAGCATGCCAGAATCCTTTGGTGAGAGACAATAGTCCATGGTTGGACTATAACTTGCAGGAGAAACTAATGTTTAGAGGAGGATAGCTATCCATTCCTGACTACTTGATGAGAGAGAATATTATTCGGGAAAAACATAGTGGAGGTCTAGCCGGACATTTCGACATAGACAAGACAGTCAAGTAGCTCATCCACTTTTACTTTTGGCCAAAAATGTGAAGGGATGTACAATGATTCGTGACCAGATGTAAAGTGTGCCAGTTAGAAAAGGGTCATAGTCAAAGCATGGGACTATATACACCATTGCCTATTCCAAGTAGACTATGGGACTCAATTAGCTTGGACTTTGTCTTGGGTCTACCAAGGACAAAGCAGGGTTATGACTCGGTGATGGTAGTAGTGGACCAGCTTTCAAAGATGGTGCATTTCATCGCTTGCAGAAAAACTAGCGATGCCACTCATGTGGCCCACTTGTTCTTTAAAAATATTGTCAGGCTACATGATTTGCCTAAATCTATTCTTTCTGACAGGGATGTGAAGTTTACAAGGTACTTTTGGCACACCCTGTGGAAGAAGATGGATACGCAGTTGCGTTACAGCTTTACTTATCACCCGCAGACCGAAAGACAAATAGAGGTGGTAAACAGAAGTCTGGGGAACCTGTTACGAAGCTTGATTGGTGAGAATTCTTAGATGTGGGATCAAGTACTTGCCTAGGCAGAGTTCACTTATAACGACTCGCCCAATCATAGCACGGGTTGCAGTCCTTTTCAGATCTTGTACGACATGCATCCTCGTGAAGTGCGTGAGTTGCGAGATCTCGGACAACAAGAAAGGCGAAGTGCAGATGGGGAAGATTTCGCTAATGCGATGAGAGATTTGCATGAGCAGGTGAAGATTAAATTGCATGATAGCAGCCAAAAATATAAACAACAAGCAAATTTGAAGCGAAGGGAAGTGCAGCTTAATGTGGGAAATGAAGTCCTCATGCATTTGCACAAGGAACACTTCCCTAGAGGTGCATACAACAAGATGAAGTGCAAGAAGACAAGTCCCTGCAAAGTTCTCCGAAAATTTTCACCGAATTCCTATGAGATACAGCTACCTCCAGGGATAGGCATTTCGCCCATCTTCAATATAGCAGACCTGTTTCCCTACACTATTGACCCAGAAGAAGAAGACAGAACCACATGGCCTAAATGGGACACCCAAGATGGAAGTGAAACTTGGATGAGACAAATGCCTTATGTTTAGCCTCTTGAGATCGAGAGAATCCTCGACACTCAAGTGGCTAAATGAACTCGGCGGAAGGAGTATCTGCAATATCTGGTCAAGTGGAAGAACCGTCCTATTGAGGACAGTTCATGGCTTGATGCTAGGCAAATAGAGCCGAAGGGTTCTTTAGTCGAGAAGCTCATGGACTGGAGGCATGATATCTTTTTACACTGGGAGCCTGATGCAGGAGAATCCAACTAGGGCACCATGGCTGGGTGTTGGTCTCCACCAAGGTGGAAAGTTTTATTAGCGAATTGGTTTCTTTATGTTCAGTTTCTCAAAGTAGGATGTAGGACTTTGTTTTTCTTTTAATCCCATTATTAGTTAGGGATAGTTTAGTCGGTTAGGGTCACTATTTTGTTTGTCCTTAATAAACAATAGTTTGACAAATATTCTTTCATTTTAGAGGAAAAAGACAAATATGTCTAATGTAAAATCTTGCAGTACAGGCAGAACTGAATACATGAATAGTTGTGTAACTAATAGAATAACAACTGAAATAGTAACTACACATAGTTCAGATAACTGTGGACAGAAGATATAAATGTAAAATCAAAAGTCATTCAAAAGGTTCAGCATATAAGTATCCATAATAAAAAGAGCAGACAATTTATTCATTCAAGTCCATCTATAACAACCATAATATTTCTTAATTTTTTCCTATTCATTGAGCAACCAGAATAGTCGATATGGTGCATGCAGACTGTCTTGTTTATTTTCTTTTATAAAGGAACAGAGTTCAAACAACAATAACTATATCAAATTCCCAGAATGAGGGTTGGTAACCCATTAAGAGAAATCACGATCGGAAACGGACAATAACAATTGGAAGCAGTTCGAACGAAAAGAGCATATGCACACAGTCATAAAAGACAAAGAACACTTTCTCATTTTCGAATCTATCCACTTGAACAAACACGATGTCTACTACGCTTTCTAGCCATTGAAGTGACTACGATTAACAACCACTGTGCAGGCACAGTTCCATCATTTTCCTCTTTGAAATCATTTAAAACAGTCAAGGAAACCACATAAGATAACCAGGCACAGTTCGAGGGTGTCCAAGGCAAAATGAGAGAAATAATAGTTGAACAATCACAATTAAAATAGAGGTAATTCAAAGCCAATGATTTCTCTGTATTTTCTTTCCAATTATAACATGAAATGCCTGTTTATACATAACAGTGCCCGACCATAACCTACAAGCAGTCACAAACCTAATGGCCAACAAATCCTAGACGAGGGTTTTGGGACGGCTCCCATCATATATGAATTTACAGACAACAAGCATCGAAACTCAAGAAAGCCTGCGTTAAAAATGACCCAAGACGCTTGACTACAGCAGAGGGACACCAATGAACAAGTATTGAGGAAACCGAACCATCAGAACCTATAGGCCCTCACTCTAAAACCAAAATTGGTAACGGTGACAGAGCCTACCAAGTAAGAGCCAAGGTGACTACGCCGGGCACACCCATTTGAAAACCCTCAACCTGCAAGAGAACCAGGGCAAGATTGTGAGTATAGCTGTCGATTGTGAAAGGAGAAAGAAGTGAATAAGTGCATACGCAGAGAGGAATACTTTTCCTTACCTGGATGATTCATAGCGTAGACAGAGTGAAGGCCATTTAGCCACAAATATCGGATACCGACTGAGACAAAGGAGAAAGTTCATTAGGGACAGAACAACAAAGAGAATAGAGTGAATCATGGACGAACGAAGTTACCTGAAGTGAAGTCGAAGACAAGAGAGTGCCACCGCTTTACAACCTGGATGCATGCCAAAACCACTAAGATTTACCAGCAAAACGACCTCATAATAGAACATTGACCATGGAATAAAGACAAGCTAAGCAGCTGCAGAAGAATTACAAACGTATACTCACATAGGCAACAAAACCACCATTCTATGCACAAAGAACCAACACCACAAATTACCCAGGTGAAAGCAAGTGCCAAGCTTTCAGGCAAAACAATGCACACATTAGTTGTAGCATAGCTTCATACATAGGAAGCACAAGCATTGCCAGAACAAACCCTCGAAACCAAGAAACGAAGAGCAGAAATGACCGAGCGACAATAGGAGGGAATGATTTGGCGAGAATGAGGAGTGGGAAACGCAAACCAAGGTGCCAATACAGAGTAATAACTACAGTCACAATTTCCACCTCACCAAAGTCCAGAAATATCAGAAGTTAAGTCACAAACCACAATTAGTTAATCCGTAGCTTAATCATTGTTTAAATCATTTAATCAGTGGTTAAGATAACCTTGTGTTAATTCAAATCATTACTGTACGAAACCGTGTGGAGTGTTGCGCTGGTCCCATCAGTTTTGAAATGACTGGTTTGGGCTATGTTCATTACTATCTTGGTATTGAAGTATCTTAACATCTGAAGTCCATATTTCTTTCTCAAAAGAAGTACATTGGAGATCTGTTAAATAGGTTTGGCATGACTGAATGCAATCCTCTGACTACTCCAATGGAACAAAATGTAAAGCTCACATCCATCGAAGGAAAAGAATTTGAGGATGCAACAAAGTATAGACAACTTGTAGGAAGTCTCAACTACCTGACTACTACCAGAACAAAAATTTTGTTTAATGTTGGAATCCTCTTGAGGTTTATGCAAAAGCCTTGTGAGGGACATTGGTCTACCGCAAAAGAGTTCTAAAGTACTTGAGGGGAACTCAAGACTTCGGACTCAAGTATACACAGGTGGGAAACTTAAGCTTGATTGGATACTATGACTCAGACTTCGATGGAAACAAAGAAACTAGGGTATCTACTTTAGGTTATGTTATGAGTCTTGGATCAGGAGCTGTCTCCTGGAGATCATGCAAAAAATCAATTCCAGTAGATTCCACAACAGAGGCAGAATATGTGGCAGCAGTTGAGGCAACAAAAGAAATTGTGTGGCTCAGGAAAATTCTGGAATAATTTGTAGGTAAAACAAGTACAATCGACTCCACTCATGATTTACAATACCTCGGCAATAAATTTGACCAAGAACCCAAAGTTCCATGATCGAACAAAGCACATCAATACAAAATATCATCTGATTCGACATCATGTTGAGGCCAAAACAATCGATCTTTGCCATTGTTCCACTAATGAGCAGATTGCAGACATCTTCACTAAAGCACTTGGAAGAGAAAAGCTTGAAAGATTCAGAATGATGCTTGGACTCACCAACATCCCTTCAGATTAAGGGGGGTAATGTTGACACCTGATCAAAGGGATTGGGTCAACAACTGTAATTAGTGTAAATAAATAATGGAGGAAATGGAGAGTCATCGGGAGATGAACTGAACAGTCACTCCCTCTTTTATATAATAATGAACAACCTAAATGAATAATACAATTTCATTTTGAGGAGTTACCTCCTGGCCTGACAAACTGAAGCGCCTTACACGTGATCGCCCTCAGAGCTCCACAAAGCATCTCAAAACCTAGTCTTCAACCAGAGAATTTGTGTCTCCATCCTAATGAAACTACTCCCCATGCAGGCTTGCAACCATTCCAATTTATTTTCCACCATTTTGGACCTCTCATCCCAAACCTTTTCCATGAATTACAACTTCCTATGAATACTAATGCATATCCATCAAAATTTTAAATAGCCTCTCCACAAACCTCTTCCATCGATCCGTTTCACTCACATCCTCTGACTATCCATGATTGCAATTGACCAAATCCTCGGCAGGAAATCAAGCAGGAAAGAGAAAAGACAATCATGCTCCTCTGCTCATCCTATTTAACTATGCTGACACTTTCCAGTGAAGTCTCTGATTGAGAAAGAGCATTAATTCAACTCGCGAGAGGTATCTCCAAGTATTTACTCTAGCCATGCTATATGTCCTCGAATGGAGAGATCACATGGAAGCATTAGTGTTCCATATATCTAATATCTTCATATTGATCCTCAAAAATGTATGAGAAGACTATTGTGCATTTAAACAATGTTTCCCTCATAACATATGATCCAAATGTAAAAATGATCGTGCATGAGATGCAACCTGTGTGTTGATTCAATCACACGATTGTCTGTATATGCCATCCATCCCAAGGGAATGGAATTCCACTTATCTACATACATGTATTCTCCTTGATTCAAGTACCATAGGATTTGATTGTATCGTCCTCCAAAATATTCTCATCTAATTTTGATTTGTTCACGACATTGGAGCCTTGAGCCTTACTCCATCCTGGAATTTGATTATTCCTTTCTCAAGCTAAGAGCTAAGCTTGGAGAAGTTATTTTCTTCCTCATTAAGGTGTCTAAGAATATGCTAAAAGGATATTTCTTCAAAATTTAAGGATAGGAGGGTGATCCAATGAACGATTGAGGGAAGGCTTGGAAGGTTTATAGATAACACCTTCTAAATTTACCTTATTACAACCATAGAGTCTCCGAGAACCATTAGTTTCTTGATTATTTTACCCATGGCTATGTTTAGCCTTTCCATATTGCCCAAAATTTGTCCTGGTTGTTTGTTACAGTTCCTAGACACCAAGCAAATCTATACACCTTTTGTTCTTCAAGGCTATAAATAACCCCTTTCGCTCCTGTAGCCCCTGGGTTTCCTTTAGAGGCCCCACCAAAACAAAAAAAGGCTAATCATCAGCGAATTCTTCAAATGTGAAACTCTTCAATTCCCATTCTAAGTCGAATGAAGGAGTGATCTTTGAGCCAAGAAATGAAGCTAATGGCATAATGAAACAAAATTGGGATTTCAATCCAAATATTTTCCTATGGAGTTAAATATTCTCGATCTGAGGCCTTTAATCCTTTAGCAGAAATAGATTCATTGAGGGGACATTGGGCTTTAATGGTTGTTCTAAGAAAGGAAGGGGTTATGTCTCTAAATATAGATTAATTTCTTTATAGCCAAATAGACAAACAAAGGAATTTTGGCAATGAAATCCAGACCCACTGTGAAGATTTAATTTTATCATTTGGAATAAGACTTCCATGATTTAAATTTATCTAACCAATTGCTTGGCATGGAATTAACATGATATACCTTCTCAAAGACCATTTTCTAGACAACAGGAGAAGAGGGGGAAGAATGGAATAAATGGGAATTTGTTTGTTCATCAGACTTACATGATACACACTTACAAGGGCTTTGAATCTTCCTCCTCCATTGATTTTCCATCCTTGATATCTTCCCATGTGTGAGAACCCAACAAAAATTATTGACCCTCAGGATAGCATCATCGCTCCAAATATTTTTCCAATCTCGTTGGAGGAGGGTGTGGAATCTTTCTCAACAAAATATTATATCCTTCTTTAGCAGAGTAATGCCTGGACCTACTCGGATTCCACAAACGCTAATTTGAGGAGTCGTAAGAAATGGGAGATAATCCCTTCAAAAGAGAGAATATAGAGTCTCAATGAGATGAAATGTGTTGGGAATCCTTGGCATACCCAAACTAACCACGCACATGAGGCATCCCAAGATGAAATATATTTCATCCTTTTAATGCCTTTGTCTCTCATCTAGTCTACTAAGATGCTTGCATAATTGTCTTGCAAGATTAATGTAGGCAAGGGGATATTGTCCTTCCAAATACTGATTATTTCCATGTTCCCTACAAACCATCCCAAGTTTCCTTTATAATTGGAGCAACGGCTTGGCACAGTTTCCATATTTTTTAACCCCTCCCTTCCCACTGCACATTTTCAACTTTTAACACTCTGGATCTATGGAAATATTTCTTTAAAAAAACTAGTTTCCAACACTCTTTAAAGTTTGATATAAGTTTCCATACAATTATAGCTCCTAATGCTAGATTCATGTACATCGGAACTTTTATAACCAAACCTTGAAACTCCTTTGGAAGTTGAACAATATTCCAATTTAGAAAATGAACCTTCCAATCACTGTTTTTACGACCTTACCAATGAAAACTTATGAGAGTTGCACCAATTTGTGAAAGAGTACTTTTTGGGGCCAGAAGGTCCAAGCATAGATAATTGGAAGAGAAGACAAGAAATTTAGTGAGAATGTATTTTCTAGTGAGATTTAACCACATTGCTCCCTAGCCTTGTATCATCTTTTTCAATATCTGAATAATTTCCTCCCAAACCTCCCTAAATTATAATCCTAAGGAGATTGGAGTTCTTAGATATTTTAAAGACTTCCAATCTGTGTGAACTAAAAAGTCCAAGGAAGAGGAAATCTCTTGCAAAACAGAATCTGAACAATTCCACCCACAGAGTTGGCTTTTCCTTTTATTAGCCAAACCTCTCAAGAGATTGAGTTATGAATTCAAGGTTATTTTAAACCTTTTGGAAATGATTTTGGAGGCCCCTCCCAAAAGTATTATTTCATCTGCAATTTGGAAAGGTTTATTTCTTAGACATTTATGGATATGATTATACCCAACAAGAAACCATCACGAGGGCTTCACTCAATCAATCTCTGACATAACATGTGCATTCATGGCATACTAAACGATAACCTTAATTTGACTACATATTGGAAAATACCTCCAAAAATCATTTTATTTAACCCCTTGCCAATAGAACCCAATACCCCTTCCCAATTTAAAAATCCCCTACTTTCACTAGATATTGTAGGTATCCATTTTTTCATTAACATTTTGTGTACCCCCTTTATATTTATTCATTCATTTTGAGCTTCATTTTTTATATGCAACATACAGAAACCCTTTACCCCCTATTATATGTTGAATATATTATGTCACTTTTCCATCAATATATATCCCCCCAATGTGAACGCACACAGTATGGTATTATTGCCCCTATGGAGTCCCCTGTGGGAACCATTCGCCTTGGCCTTCTAAATATTTTTGCTTAAGCTTTTTGTAACTATAATGTACAGTAAAGGAAAGAGCAGACAACCTTAGTAGAGTTCTTCAGAGGCTTTGAAGAAAGGAGTAGGCATGTCATTTATTAAGGGAGAAATTCAAAGCGACCTTATGCATGCTTTGATCCAAGAAAACAATTGGTAGTTAAACCCATGTATTTCAAGAATGAGAAAAAGAGAGTGACACACTTGATCAAAGTTGGTTTCCATGTCTATCCTTTTTTTTAAACTTATCTCTCCCTTCTCCTTGCTTGAGTGAATGGCCTCTTGAACGAGAATAATGTTATCCAAAATATTCCTTTGTTTGAGAAATCTGCCTTTATTTTCTAAGATTAACCTTGGCAAGACTATCTTCAACCTATTGGAAATGATATTAGATAAAATTTTGTAAGAAGCATTACAAAGTGAGATTGGCTGAAAACGAAAGAATCTTACCATAATAGATTCTTTTGGAATGAGAGCAAGGAAGGAGGAGTTTTCACTCCCCCTACCTAAAATTGCCACCTGGACCAATCCAGCATTCTGATAAGATCTTTTTGATCTTTGGCCATAAAGATCTATAATAACTGATTGGAAAACCATCTATCTTAGGAGCCTTGTCTGAGTCCATAGACCATATTGCCTCGATTACGTTTCCTCAATTTCCTTTACTAGCTTCTAGTTTTCTATATACGATATCTTGGGAAGAAAAGGAGAGAGAAAATATTTAGCCTTAGCATAATCTAAATCACCAAATGAAGCATGGAGAGATTGAAAATGAGAAAATGCTTCATGTTTTATTTTTGTAAAAGAAATGATTTTTTCTTTACCTTCCGGTGTGACTTCTCTTACTATATTTCTTAGCTCTCGTGTCTTTTATTTCTTGTGGAAGAAGGATGCGTTCATGCCTATTTGTTTGAGCCAAATACTTCTGGATTTGAGTCTCCAATACTCTTCCTTTCTTCATTATTGATAATAGATATATTTTAGTTCGTTTTCTTTCTCCACTTGCCATTCCTCTATCTCATTGTTCTCCATGTTTACCATATTCTGCACCATTTATTTTAGTATGGCCTCCTTTTTACTAGGTGACACATTGGAATCCTTTACCCATTGATGAAGAGCATGCTTGACAGCCTTCAACATTGATTCCCACACAAAGTTTGTGGAGCCCATAACCTAAGTGTGTCAGGCCCTTTTGATAATGTCCAAAACTCCTCCTTCTTTCAACCAGCCTAGGTTCTCTTTCTCTCTGAATTCTATTTGAATAGATCGGTGATCGCATTTTCCAAGAGGAAAGAAGGAGGAGGAGGCATCCAATCCTTTTAAAAGGCAAGAATTGTGGACTAGAAATCCTTCATCCTTGTTGCAATGTGAGCTACCCCACATTTTCTATTTGACCAAGCATACTTTCCTCTAGAGGGTTTAATGTCCAACATATCCTATTTTTCCATTAAATGCTCCATTTTTTCTCTAAATGGGTATCTAATCAATGAGCCTCTCTTTCTTTCATTTGCAAATAACATTATATTATAATCACCTCCTACAATGGAATCTTGATGCCAAAAATTCTATTTAGTGAAATTAGTTTATCTCAAAAGTCTATGTTTCATTATATGTTACAGGAGCATCGATATTCAATGTCTTGATTGTTTCCTTAGAGCCCTTATTCTCCAACACTATTACTACCCAATAGTGATATTTTTGAAAATTAACCATTGAAAATTTTGTGTTATCCCAAAAAAACCAAGACCTCCAAAGGCTCCCCTTGAGCTTTGGGTGAGGTCCCTACTATCCTTCCAAAAATCCTTAGTTGCATCCATGAGCTCATATTCTTATAGCTTTGTTTCCCGCAAAAACAAGATTGTGGGATTCTCCACTTTAACCAAATCCTTGATGAAGAGGGATTTTTTGGGGTCACCCATACCCCTTATATTCCATGATATTAACTTCATCATTTTTGGGAGGAGATTGTGATTTATGACCCCCATTCACTTGTCCCAAGCCCCCTTTTCACCCTATAGCTTTTAAAATATCAGATAGTTTGGGTTGGCCGCCCAACTTCTTGTTGAGTTATGCATCACTTTCTTTTAACTCCTCTTCTTAGTGTCTACCTTGCCTCTTAGTTGTACTTTAAATTTCATGATTTCTTGCTTCATCCTCCCTGCTTGAAGGATGTGACATATTTATGGTAATAAAGTTTCTGCGGCCCTAGAAGGATGGGATGACCCAGATGGAGTGGAATCCATTAGATGAATTTGTCAGAGGACAGGGCCAAGGTCATCAACTTTAGAATTTAGATGATATTATGCCTTAAGGATAGGGATTATAGAGGGACCTTATGTAATATTAGTAGCTTCATTCCCCTCACCCATGTTTGTAGGCTCCAAATCTCCCCTTCTTCTTGCACTTCTATTTCAGTATCCTCTGCACCAGACAAATACTGGGGATCCTTTGAATCCTCTACTTGGCTTTCCTCTGAAAAATGAGAATCCCCGAAGGGATTAGATGAAGAGGTGGACATGTTACTTTGAGGAGCGTTTGGCTTATTTGAAGCCCAATTTTGTTTATTGCCCCCTCCCCTTTGAGTCTACCAATATTCATCTTAAGGAACCTGTGATGCTTCCCCTTGTCTGGTCTTTTCTTTCTTATAGTCCCAAGAAAATTTTCCATAATTGTTACTGACGTGACATTTGAATGGTAGTTTCTCATAGTCCAACACCTGGGATTATTTACAATCCCCCGTCATGAGGAAGATTTATGCAGGGAACCCCTTCACCAAATCAACCTCAACACATATCCTAGCACAAGCTAATAGCCCACCTTCAGGTTACACTCTATCTATGAATCTTCCAACTCCATTTCCAATTTCCTTGAGATAATCATCTCCCCAATAGGACAAAGGAAACCACGAAAGCTTTACCCAGACTAGAACAATGTTTGGAATTTCTTCGGTCTAATCAAAGTCTATTGACCATCTATTCAAGTATATACTTCTAGCCCAAAAAAATTAGGAACCATTCTGAAGATGATATCCTTGTCTTCCTTTAATTCAAAAAGAACCCTAAAGTATCCATTTCCAACTGCATATATGCCAATTTGCCTTTCATTTTTCATTTTCAGTTTTTCTCAGCCCATTATTATACACACTTGGGATATGGCCACATGCCGGTAAATTTTCCTATCAAAGCTCAGCCTAAAAAAGAAAGAGTGGAACGGTATAAGGTGGAAGGGAGTGGCATAGAGGGAATGTTTTTTTCCCTTTCTAACAAATTTGGGGCTTGACACTTTGGTCTTTCTCTTCTTCGGAAGTGATGCAGTCAACACTTGGAAGGTCATTGCAGTAGAATCAGGGGGAGGATGGGGGAGGACTCCCCTCCTTGCTAGCCATTGGAAGTGTGGGAGACTGAATCTAGGGCTATAGATAGTTAGGGATTTTTCAGACTCATGGTCTCATCCTTATTTGTTAAAATAGGCCTGCATACCTCATTCTAAGCCCTTTTCCAAAATTTAGCCCTTTCTCATACAATACCACACCCTATAACCTTGTGCTTTGCCATTCTAGTTTTGTCGCTTTTAAACCCGCTGCAGAGTTAAAATCAGTCTCAGGATTTCAGGCTTCTGGGCTGGCCCACCTCAATGCTCCTTCTGATGCCTTCTCTTATGGGTGTCCAATTGCAACGTGATCCTACTCTCAAATGTTTTCTCCTTTCTTTCTTGGAATTAAATGGAAGTCTCAGGCTTCAAGGATTCAAAGTATGGTCCACCTTTCTTCCTGTCATCCACTTGTAATAATCCTCCACCTGTTGGTCCCACTAGAGTTCCCAACTTCCAAATTAAATCAAATTTGGGTTTGACTGTCCTAGGCAAAAGAAAGTTTCCTGTCTCTATAAATTTTCGTTGTTAGGCAGATCCATGTTACCTAGCAATTTTTAAAAATCGAAATTTGTAAATGTTATCAGCTTTCACTTCTCTGACCCAACACTATTACTCCCATCTCTCGGCATTGTCTATTAATAGAATTCCATCAAAACTTTAAGAAAAGGCACTAAGTGTTGTGCCTCTCCTTTGTGCTCAAGTCGCTCATTTATGCTTAACTCATCCTCTAGCATTCATCTCCTCTGGTTAATGGATCATTGATCCTTCGTTGATCAACGATGAACACCTATCTCTCTTGGTCTTGTTCTTTCCTCTGCATCACTCTGATAAAGTGCTCAACTAGAATTACTCTTCCTTTGTGATCCTGATTAACTTGCTCACTCCCTCCTTTATGAAAAGGGTTCTCGCTTCAATTATATCTTTGATTCTCTCTCCAACCTCCTCATACGCTTCATCTGTGATACTCTGATCCTATGACCATCATATATATGCAATTAAATAAATCCCTCATGAGGTTTCTTTCATTCAAACATTGGTTTCCTGGTTGTGACAACTACTGCAATGTTGTCCCTCCTAAGCTTCGATCATGCCTGCAACACACTAAATTCATTATAACACACAAATTTGATAATATATCATAACACAAAATACTTGAAGTTGGGTATTCACTATTAAAATATATCTGTAAATAATTACAGAAATCCCTTGAGGTCTTATACAACAATAAATTCATCTTGGCCTTAATGCCATACTTGGTCTTCAAACCCCCTTGAACTCTCTCCTCTATTGCACACCTCTCTCTACATTACTAACCATTATGAAATTGATTATATTTATACGAAATAGGAGTTTGAACTAATTCAGATCATATCCATAAAATCCTCACCTAAACCTCTATTCTAGGATTTCTAGATCCATCGATATTTCAAGGAATCTAAATACCCTCAAATCTCTCCAACTCGCTCAAATATTCTCTAAATATATCCTAAGGAATAAATCTTATTACAATCACTTTTATGGCTACATACTCTTCTAGATATCCTTGATATATAGGGAAATACAGATAATTAATCAATTATATTTAATTAGGGAACCGACTCCCTTAGTAAATAAATGACCCTTGGTCTAATTGAAATACAATTTTGGCTTGGAAATTGAATTCTCCTACATCAGACTGCCAAGGTTGAAAATAATCATGGTCTCCTAATCATGTGCTCCCATATGCTTATGAAAAATCCTTCTGGGTCCCAAAATTTTGTTTGTAGTTGATCTTCCTCCTTGTTGTGTTTTTGTTGATTTGTTGTTTCCAATTATCTAGGTCTCCATAATTTTTGTTGTTGTTTCCCTTTACCTTTGTTGATGCACACTTCTTCAGTCAATTGAATTTCCTTGTTGTTTGTCCTCCTCTATCTGCTATATCTCCTCCCGAATGCATGTCTCATCAACATCCACATTTCTTCAGTTGCTTTATCAACCTTTATCATCAATTGATCTTTGTTGTTGTCCCCATCCTCATCATATAACATAAGAGATATAGTTCTTAACAATCCACTAGTCACACTTTGTAGTCATTTCCTCAAATTTTTTTTTCTTAATGCCAATTCCTCCAACTCTATCTTCACAAGTTGAATATGCAATCTTTGTCTCTCTATTATCCCTTCCAAGAAATTTAATTCTTCATACAATTCAACAAAATCTTCTTGAATTGTACCTATGTCCTTTTTGCAAAATCCCTCACTTGGATTTTCTGTCTGCCAGTCCTCCAAAAAATCCATGTCATTGTATATGCTTTCTTTCTTTAACATGATATTTTCAATTAGTATTCAAATCCCCTTGAGAATTTCTTCGCTTAGCAACTCCTAATATCCCATATTTTCATAATCTCCATGAGATGATGTTGGTTTATACTCCTTTATAACATAAATTTGTTTGATCATAAAAACTTCCCTGTCAAATCCACCATTTTAATAATGAACAAAATGCTCATAAAATTGATATATCTCTACCATCTCTTCTAAAAGTTGTATTTCTTCATAACCTGCATAAACACATCAATTAAGTGTTGATCATCACTTTCCAATCCTGCACACATAATTGTCACATAATTTGAACTAATTTCATAGTCCATCATACTATCTATGAATTCCTCCTAAATATTCCCTACTTCTTTCTCATCAAGGAATAAACTTTGTTAAAGAAAAATCAGCTCATACTCATCTACTATGATTTCTTCCTTCAACCTGTTATACATTTTCTATATTTGCTTCCTCTGTAATGCATTCCATTTCACATTCCTTTTCATTGTCTATCCATACCTCTACTCATTTTTAAGTTCTTGTAGCAATTGATTTAATTGATTGAATTCAACTTTCAACTCAACTATCTCTCTTTTGAATTCTTCATCACTCATCCTCTTCATACTGGCTGCTTTAACACTTTCTTTCCTCTTATTGTGACTTCTCTTCTCTGAACACTCAACGCGACCATCAATATCCATTCCTTCTTTCTTCAGTGAACACTCCTTGTCCACTCGTGAGTTGAAACAATCCTTCTCAAACTGTAACAACTTTGTCACTTGTCACAATACCAAGTTATCCTCTCTATGTCCTCTTCTTCTCTTTCTGTCTTTGTCTAGAAATTCTACCCACAATCACTATGGAATTGCCTTTGGCAACTTCTACCCAACTTCTACTTGTTGGAAGCTGCCTTCTTCTGGTTCTCTACAATAGAACCTCTTCTCCTTCTTTCCTTGAGTACGTCTTCTCCTCAACTTTCAAAAGATATCAAGTTGTTGTATCTTTGTTTGCTCACTTCTCCACTCTCCTTTACTATCCTTGCTTTAGAAATTTCATTTCATTGCTGGGTCCTATCACATTCTATTTTAAGAGCTCTGCATGCTCTCCCTCCTATGTCACAGTTTTAACTTTCATGGTTTCTACCATTATTCCTCTATCTTACCTGCAGTCACAACCCACCATAATTAACAAAACACAACATAAATTTTTATGTTCACAATCTCCACTTTAGTCAAGTACTTGCTCTATGTTTTCTTTAAAACAGTCCTTCTCAAATCATATCACCTCTTCTTAACCAAATCCTTTATTTCTCTAATCGGCTATAGTCCTCTTCTCAGTCTTTATTGTTGTTCAATGTTCTCTTTCCTTAGAGAATTCTACTCGTTGTCCTTCCAAAAACTCCAATAATTTTCCTATGGGTATTAATCTTTAAATGAAAAATAGAAATGAATTTTACCTCCTTCAACTCGTTTAATTTTATTATGCTATCACCCCTGGCTCCACTGTCTAAATATCCTTTCTGTTGTTATCTTCTTTGAGAATTTAGTTCCAGTGTTACCATCATTTCCTTAATCACTCAAACAAGCAGGTTTGTTTTTAAACCTAATCTGATAACACTTTGATGAAGCCCAATTTTGAGTCTACTTTAAATGACCCACAGTGCCCAGTCTTGGACCAAATTGACACTACGTTCAATCCATTTTGCAAATCATTTAATGGGATATAAATCCCTTATAAATACAAATCACATTGGAAAAATTAAAGGTTAGGATCCTTTACATAAACAACCAATCATAATGGGAGGAGATGAAGGGCATAAAGCCTTTCTCAAACTCATGGTCTTGGCCTTATCTGTTAAAATAGGCGTGCATACCTCACTCTAAGCACATTTCCAAAATTCAACCCTTTCTCATATCATATCATGCCCTATAATCTTGTGCTCATCATTCTAGTCTAGCCCCTTAGATACTCGACGCAAAATTAAATTAATTCTCGACCTTCAGGCTTCTAGGGTAGCCTAAGTTCATGCTCCTTCCTATTGATTTTCTTATCGGTGTCCACTTGCCACGTGAGCCTGCTCTCAAATGCCCGCTACTTTCGTTCTTAAAAATAAATGGAAGTCTCAAGCTTCTAAGCTTCTAGACTTCTAGGTATGGTCCACCTTTATTCCTGTCAGCCACTTGTAATGGTCCTTCGCTTGTCAATCCCACTAGAGTTCCCAACTTCCAATTTAATTCACTTTTGGGTTTGATAGTCTTGAGCAACAAAAATTTCTTTGTCTCATGTAGTTTCCATCGATAGACCAATCCCTAGTGCCCTGCAATTTTTCAAAATGTAAATTTGTAAATGTTACGGGCTTCCAGGCCTCCGACCTGATGTTGTTACTCCCAGCTCCCAACACCATAAAATACTATCTCCCTACGCTATCTATTAACGGACTTCCATAAAAACTTAAAAAAAAAAAAAAAACATTAAGTGTTGTGCCTCTCCTTTGTTCCTGACACACTCCTTTGTGCTCGACTCCTCCTCTAGTTAATGGATCCTTGATCCTTCATTGATCAATGATCAATGTCTATCTCTCCTAGGCTTATTATTTCTTCTGTGTCACTCTAATAAAGTCTTCAACTAGTATTACTCTTCCTCAATGATCCAGATTAACTTGCTCACTCCTTCATTTATGAAAATGGTTCTCACTTCTATGAGATCTTTGGTTCTCTCTCCAACCTCCTCATACGCTTCCTCTACATAACTTTGATATTGCAAACATCATATATATACAATTACATGAATCCCTCGTGATCTTTCTTATTCATTCAAAAACTAGTTTCCTAGCTATGACAATTGCTACAACAATGTCCTTCCTAAGCTTCGATCATGTCTACAACACACTAAATTCAATTAACACACAGATCCGATAATACATCATGACACAAAATACTCAAAGTTGGTTATTTCACTATCAAAATATAGGTGTAACTGATTACAGGAATCCCCTTAGGCTTGATACAACAATAAAGCCCTCTTGGTCTTGTGGCCTTACTTGGCCTTCAAATCCCCTTGAACTCTCTCCTCTATCACACACCTCTCTCTAAACTACTATTCATTATGAAATTGATTATATTCATACAAAATAGGATTCTTAACTAATTCAGTTCATATCCATAAAATCCTCACCTAAACCTCTATTCTAGGATTTCTAGATCCACCAATATTTGAAGG
Source organism: Pinus taeda (assembly GCA_000404065.3). Taxonomy (NCBI): domain Eukaryota; kingdom Viridiplantae; phylum Streptophyta; class Pinopsida; order Pinales; family Pinaceae; genus Pinus; species Pinus taeda. Next base: position 169,027 of record APFE031342075.1, on the reverse strand, counting down.
AATCCAACTACCCTCAAATCTCTCCAACTCACTCAAATATTCTCGAGATCTATCCTAAGGAATAAATTTGATTACAATTTCTTTCCTAACTACATATTCTTCTAGAAATCCTTGAAAAATAGGGAAATACAAATAATTAATCAATTACATTTAACTAAGGAACCAACTCCCTTAGCAACAAAATGGCCCCTATTCTAGTCAAACTATAATTTTTACTTGGAAGTTGAATGCTCTTGCATCAATTCTACCTACAACCACAATTGTGAAATTACTGCAACAACATCTACCCAACCGCAGTTGGAAGTTGTTCTCCTTCATCTTACAAGAAATATTTCCCTGCTCTAATACCGCTTGATGAAAACCAATTCTAAGGTTTTGTCGAATTCGACCCCTCAAGGTTCAATACTCTAAACCTCTGAGTTATGGGCCCAGCAAAAACTAACTATCTCCACAGTATTTGTGTATTAGTGGCACTTATTCACCTAAAAAAACCAAATAAACAATGATGTGTAGGCCACCATCGTCCTTGGATTTCCAAGCTCCCTCATATCAAAACTCACCTGCACTTCCACATTCTCCTCCAATCCCATAATCGAATCAACTAACTCAAATATGTTGCTTCAATCGTCATATTGTTCCTCCATGCTCTTTCTATGACCTCCATGAAAACTAGTTTTATGTTCTTAGTGACTAAGCATCCTACTCCTTTATGGGTTTAACTCTATTCAGAGTCTGATATGCTAAGGGGGCTGATATGTGGGTCCCACCCAGAGTCAGGTAGTTTGGCTTGGTTAGGGCTCTCTTCTTGTTCATGGATCCAACCCTTTTTCTTGTGAAACTTCAAGTTGAGGCCCGAAGGCCCAAATATGGTCTAGTCTAGTCCTTTTATGTGAGAACCGAAAACTCAATTGCAAAACAAACACTAAGTTCCCTTAACAACCGATATTTACCCTTTTTTCTCCTTTGACTTCACATTTGTCTTCTGACTCAACTGGAGTGGTCATAAATTAACTTTGGAACTCAACAAAAGATACCCATGCCTCAAATTTCTATCTAGGGCATCATGATCAAGCGCTTAATAAACTCTCATGGCCCTCAGGAAAAAAATATACAATAATTTGATTAGGGAATCCATGACATTCAACAATGTTCAAATACAACAAACATACACATAGGCTTCGTAAATATATGGAATGCTCATATTAAAAAAACCATTATTACATGTTATGGCCTCCCAAGGCTTGAATTCAGAAGTAAACAAAATGACATACTACAACCTCTGAGGCTTGATGGCCTCTTGACCTAGTTTTACATTGGGATGGCCACCTTGACATTTCGTAGGCTTCCCATTTAAAATAAATCCCTAACTGACATAAGAGAAACATTTCTTCTGCCACCTCATGCCCTCTAGAGGCTTACAATATTTTGCATAAATTACATAAAATAAGAGGAAAATGTGTCATATCTCAACGAATGCCATGATGTGCCTTATAAAGGCTTATGCGAATAAATTTTGGTTTAGGGTGGGGTCTATTCCCCTGCATCACTAATGATCAAAGTTGAAAGGCCATTCTTAATTTCAAGTTGAAGGTATAATAGTGTCATAATGAAAAATTGAAATAGCAGCTACACTTTAATTCACAAGACTAAAGAAGACACATATTTCAAAAGTAAGTTATATTGAATAAAATATTGTGCTTACAGTCATATAAATTGTTAAAATTTAAACCCTCCACTATTAAAACATTTTAAATAATAGTGAGTCTATAGTATTGGTGCACCACTATCATTTCCTTTGCTTGCAAAACATAAAAGAATTATATTCAAATAAAAATGAGCTTATCCATTTTCTTAGTAAACATAAATGGACTAGAGTATCTTTGTGTCTTACATCCCAAACAATAGACATACAGGCTTCTTGGTGCATGCAGCACGAGGTTCGATATTAAAAATATATCCTATGTGCATCTAGAGTGCATCATAATAAGCTAAAATTTAAAAATGTTAGCAAATCAAATTTCATTATCATAATTCCTCCTTATGTGATACTAATATCTCTCACAAGCACTAGTTCTCACTCTCTTTAGATGGTCACCCCGCTCACAATTATCTACAATGTTCTTTCAATAACTTTATAGCTTCCCTCGTCAATTTCATTCATTTCTAAGTTTTGGAAATGGTGTATATTTTCATTTTTATTTTATGAGGCAACCATGCCTCCTCACACCAGAAGGGACTAAATTGTTTAGTATCTCATTATCTTTAATTCATTGAAGTAAAATTTAAAATTATCTTTAATTTTTGTCTTTTCCTTTTCAATATTTTAGATTTTGCGCCACTCGCTCTAGCTAGATGCATCCCGTGGTTACACAGCAAGAATGAAGTCATTATGTTCAACGAAAAGCCATTAACATAGTGTGACTAAAAAAAATGAACTGACTAATGTTAGTTTGGAAATTGACAAACACATTTTACAGACTATATTGCACTAATTAATACAAACTATTAATTGCCAGGGTACACTATGTAGTGCACCATTTTCTACAATGCACTCCGTAACTATCTATCAGTGGAATTCCCTATCTCCACAAAATATTGTATTCCATGCATAATTTTCAAAATTTATAAAAAAAAATTATAGTGACAGCCAATTAAAGTAATAATGTAGCACTAGCACACCTCATGTGATGGAGCACTAGGACTGCATCATTTCACCACAAATGATGGAGGATAGTATCTATAACAGTTCACCAATTAACATAGAGTATAATAGAGTGGTGAGTCTTTCTTGATATTGTGAATCGTGCCAATGCATATTAGTTATTAAGGTAACATTAATTTCTTTAACACATTGTTTTATAATTTCAATTTCTTTGATCCATATATATGTGCCAAAAATGACTTGTGTGAATCAGAGTTGATGAAGACAAGTTCTAGAGCAAGAGTAGCAACTGTAGGTTGAAACACAACTTTTTATGTGAGTGGAAGTATGGAGAAATGGAGAGGCAAAGGATCCCTCACCTTATTGGACCTTAGACACATTTTATTTTGAGGAATATTGGCCTCCACAAATTTATGGAGAGGTTACATCTCTCATGAGGGACTCACCATTTTTATAGCAATTGACCCATCACTAAGATCATGGTAGATAAGAGTTTAAGTTCTATCCCAATATATGGCATCAATGCATGGAAGAGGATTTTATTTTATCATCAGACTATCTACGACGAGGGAGGTTTAGCCACACTTCCTTGATCTACCATAGAGCATTGTAGGAGAGATCCCACTAACATATGTGTAGAAATATGTCAGCCCACACATTGTTCATGCTAGGAGCTTCCACATTGCTAGTGACTAGTTGGAAATAGATTGATTTTATTTTGAGGATGTTAGGCGTATATTCCTTATTATCATAGCATTAGCATACTTTACCTCTAATAGGAATCACATCATTTTCCCTTTGATGTACTATGTATATAGCTTGGTTTAGATCCCTTGACTGATTAGGTTGGAGATATTTTCATGATAGTTTTGTTATGCTTTGGAACATTGTCATTGTTTTTTTTTTATGGGAAGTTATTCCTCCCATTCACATCAAATCTATTTACTTTATATTTTGAGAGGTTTCATTCCACTTTATTGATAGTACCTTGCTTCCCTCCTAGGCCTATGACTAATGCATGTATATGCATGTGGAGGTAGTTTTATCCTAAGAGGAGACATAGTGGTTGTGTACTCTAGTTGGTAGACTTATTTATGATTTTTTGGCTAGAAAGGACAATCATGTATTAGAGAAATGTCAAAACATCCTATTTATTTTGGTCGAGCCACTAGATGGTTGAGGTAATATTATTGTTATGTGTTGATATATCTAGTTACATATTTTTTTCTATTATTTAATGCACATGTAATTTATTGTAGCATTTGTTTTAACTGCCTTATTATTATTGTATACTATTTTGTATATATCAACATATATGTTGGGGACAATCCTCCCCAACATGATGAGGAGATGAATGAGGTAGATTAGTAGCCTCCATTGTCATAGATTTGGTATGCCATGTAAGATGAACCACACAATATGAATTGAAGTGACAGATTGCATAGTTTGCTAGGAAAGGAATGGTACCTATCCATGTCAGACATACCTTATAGAACCTAGAGTTGTCTGACATATACGTGACATTTCTTCATGACATGAACTCATTGACGTGTCATTTTTTCCATGCCCTCAACCTCATCCATAAGTTAAGGAAGGGTGCTCATCCTTATTCATTTAAATCATCCTCTAAGGATGATGATGCTACATCAATCTTCTACTTTTACACACATGGGCTTCACTCAATGAACCTCCGATATATCACATGTGTTTGTGGCATACTAAACAATACCCCTAATTTGACTACATATTAAAAAATACCTCTAAGAATCACATTATTTAACCCGCTAGTAATACGAACCCAATACACCTTCCCAAATTAAAAAACCCCTACTTTCACCAAATATTGTAGGTATCAATTTTTTTCATTAACATTTTTATACCCCTTAATATTTTTCATTAACTTTGAGATCCATTTTTTATACCTACCAATATAAAAACCCTTTACCCCTATATATCCCCCAATATATTATGTCATTTTTCTTCAATATACATCCCCCAATATGAATGCACGTGGTATGATATTGCTCCCCCACTGAAGCCCCCACACTTTTACACCACTTGGTCTAACACCAAATTGACTAGCATCATGCCATTCTCCTCCACCACATGACTCTCTAGTATCTTGTTCCTACATGAGACTAATCAACATACCCCCATCCTCCTCCCTTGCATGATTCTCCACTACCTGGTCATGCGCTAGACTAATTGGCATTCCCTCATCCTCCTCCACATGTAGTTGTAGTTGGACCATCCATCGATCCACCAACCCCTCCTCATGTGTCAACATCTAGACCGTCCACCAATCCATCTCCTACAACTCATCCTCTTCCTCATGCTTCACCAACTAATCCATATAGTGATCCAGCTCCTCCTCCTCCCCCATGCATCACCAACTAGATCATCAACTAATCCATTACTGATGCATCAAAAATGCTCGACACTATTTGTCTAATATGCATTTCTTACCATAGAAATAAAAATGGATATTTCTTAAATTCTGGTTCTCGGCCTGATCATTGTAATCATTCTTATCTAAAAATGAAAATAATATAATACCAATAACAATATCATTAATGATCCACATAACCTCGATGTCTCGATTAGAAATCACCAATGACAAGTGCACTTCCAAGTTTCACAAATCAACCGTGTCTCCCTCAATTACCTTATGCTTAATTTTATTGTTCATTTTGGTTGGTTGGCCTCTCTCGAAACGTGCTCAATGTCACTCATTGTGGTAGGTTGGCCCCACTCGAAAGTGCCCTTGAGAAAGAGTGGTAACCACCCCTGCCATAAACGAGCGTTTTCTGTTTAAAGAATAAATTCCATTACAGCTGTTATAAATCATAATAAAACCATCACAAACACTCCGTAAGTTAAATCTCAACAACCCGTCAGTTTAAGTTAAATTGTTGTAATTAAAGACTTTAAATTTCCCTTATGCACTCTGCTCTATCTACGAAATAGAGAAATTTATTGACCAAAATTTCATTTCTGCACACTCTTTATATTTATATTTAATTTATGCAGAAATTTGTTATTGGTCCCTCTCCATATTTATTAAGAAATTATTAGTTCTATAAAAGGGCATGGTAATTGAAGACTTCAAATTTCACTTCTACCCTTTTTTGAAATCTGTATGGAGAAATTTATTAGGGGACTCGACTCTATATTTACGAGAATTTTATTAGTCTATCCACAAACTTATGAATAAATTATCACTGTTTAGTGGAGATGTTGGTCACTATTTACATTTTATTAAATAAATAAAAATAATACTAATGTTAATTATTTTATATAATAATTTTATGAAATGTGAAGTAAAATATTTAAAATAATTTATATATATAAAAGGGTGAAATGAAATAAAATTAAAAAGTATATCATATTGTTTAATGTAATCCATTCTGATATAAATAATTAATTAACCCCATATATATTACTAGATGATATTTATCTAACCTTTTAATATTCTATATATATTTTTGAATTAAAGCTTTTGCAAATATAATCAATGTTTTTGTGAATATAATTACTTTGAGTTTATGTCTTTTATTTATTATATTGAGATTTTTTTGTTGACAAAACATTTTAAAGCAATCAACTTTATTAGTCCGTGCCATCTCGCAATAGCGAGGGACTATAGTAATCGAAATGTTGGGCATAAGCATTAGTTCAGCAGCTTAACCAAATAACCAAAGTTTGTAATTAAGCTATGTATATTTTACACTGCAACCTCTTTCACCATCTTATTTGGCCTCTTCCTGAGGCGGGGAGGCAAAAACATAGGTTATATTCATTAGTTTACTTCCCATAAACTAACAATTGAATTAATGCTAACATTATTTCTGTAACATTTAATGTTTATTATTTTTTCATTGCCTATGTTTTATAAAAGTGTCTTATAAACTTTTTTACCGTGACACATGTGCCGCCACCTAGAAAACTGAAACATTCTGCGTGGCAAACTGCAACATTCTGCCTAGGCGGCAACATGACACATGTACCTAGAAAACATGACACATGTGCCACATAGCAAACTACTACAATATCAGTGGAAAACTGTAACATTATGCTTGGTAATCTAATCTTATGCAGGGTCTTCTACAAGTAAGCATCAGTAGTAACTCCAAATTATCCTGTCGAAGAAGCTCCAGATTATCCAGTAGAACCAGTAGTAGCAGTAGCTCCAGATTATCCAGTCCAACCAACAGTAGCAGTTTATCCACACGATCCAACACTAGCAGCATCTTTCAACGTCTTTCTCTGGCTAGTTCCTCAGGTAAGTCACTAGTGTGAGAAGAAAGAGAATCTGAATCTGGCCCCATTTTCCTAGAAACATGGTACGTTTCTCCCTCCTCTGGGGCTTCCATTATCTCCCATGGAGAGATTATCTTTGTTTTGTCCTTCTCTGTAAGTTTATGTGCTTCTCATTCCTCCTCTCCAGCTTCGTGATTTTCTGATTTTCCCTCTTTTGACGAATTCTCTTGTTGCAGATCTGTGTCTACTCTAACATGGTTTCCACTAATAAGCCTTTCACCTATAAATGTTTTAGTATGTCAGTTCTCGAATTAGCTAATGGTTTTTGTAGACTAGAAGTTTGAAAATTACTCATTAAAATATAATTTAATGACGGGTAAAAAGGCAAAAAAAATCAAACTAGAAAAGTTTACAATGGAGGCATGATTCAAGGGTTTCACATAAATAGGCATGCATTGCAGAAGGAAAATGTCTGTTAATGCATATAGAGTTCACAGAAAGAGTTTTCAAAGAAGGAAAAACAAAATTGGGAAGGTAACTTTAATGCTTTAAAGTTTTGATATTGTATTTGGATCACTAAGAATCTCAAATCAGATGCCGATAGACAAATAAATGTTCTTTAGAAGAAAAAAAGAGAAATGAATTCCAACAAGCAAAGCAAGAAAAGGACTCACCATCAAATTCTTCAGAATCTTTGCTGATAAAACAAAGTACATTTTCTGGCTCTGATGTAGTTGGGAGTTTCTTGGAAAATTTATTGACCTTGCAAACCAGAGCAAAAAATTCATGGTTGTTTGCCAGGACCAAGTCATCTAGTATTGGTATCTCTATGGTAGAAGGAAATGACTGCTTCAGATTCTCTTGGATGCTGGTTGTTCTTAAAAACCTCTTGGAAGATATGCAACCCATCCCTCAAATATCCACACCCACTCTAACCTCGATTATGGATAACTTCAACTATATTGATTTCTCTGTGGCAGCAATCAGCAAACCTCTGGATCACAAGTCCACGGAGTGACAGAAAAGAAATCAGAATGTAGGATCTTGTTTAGAAATAAAAATTGATTTCTTCTGCATGGATAAGTTTTGACACATAATCTTGGTAGATATAAACACTAAGGAAAATATATGAACCTACTCTTTAGATATAAAGAGTTGATCAATTGTTATTTGTTACTGTTTGTACCTTCTGTGTAGTTCCATTGTAAATTTCAATGGCAAATTTCGAGCATGAAGCTTACTGCCTAGACCATAAATTCTGGTAGTCTGAAGCAAAGAAATGAAAGAGTAGTTCTAGCTTCTTATCGAATTAATGATTCTAGTTTGTTTTCTAATATCTACTTTTTCCACCGACAAGTGGGTGGCATGTAATAACTGCATGAATATCATGCAGAAGTTTAAATGCATGGCCAGCATGCACCTTGAAAATCCAAATATTTTGTTTATTTTTTAATATGTTGACCATCTATCGCTCTCGCTAAGGAATCTCCACCTTTCACCGCAAAAATCTTATTTTGAGACTGCTCCTTTGGGTAACATGTTGTCCTTTCATGTTTAAAATAGGCTTTTGAGGGTCTTTCTTTTTCCCCGTCAAAATACGTGCCCATCTCATTATGTTTAGAGGTTTTTTTTATGGCATCAAATAAGTTTATGATGACATTAAATGACCAACGGAATTGAATATTTCTAAAGCCGGTGATCCACCTGAAGTCAAAATTAACAATAACTAGGTTGAACTTCATGTTATACTATTTGAATAACCTATTTATGGAAGTTTCTTTCTCAAAGATAAAGAACTTTGCCAAAAATCTTTAAACTTTGCATTCATACCTTCTGAGGAGAGTATATAGCAGTTTCTAACATTTGTTTTCCTGTTGCAAATTACATTTTATACATGGACTGTAGAATTTACTGTGCTAGAGTAGATCAAATTACAACATTCTAATATGTTGTTAAAAAAATATAATATGCTAAAAATTTTTGTTTATCTGCTTTCATTTAATATTGCAATCAGAATATCATAACCTACTAAGGGCATCATGTTATAATCTTCTTTACAGAATTGGAATCTATTAGTGTTTCTTAGGATCATAGCATCAGGTAGTGACAGTATTCGTACCACAATTTAGCTATAAAAATTGATTTCAAATTAGGCCCATAACATATGGGTTTACATGTCAAAGGAAAAATGCTATTAAATGATAGTGGATAAAAAACTCAAATTAATCCTAGGATATGAACACTAACTTCTTTCAAAATGCTGAAATAGATAAAATATAGATTTGAGAACTCCAAGTTACATTTTATTCTCACTGCCTTGGCTTTTATGATATGCCCTCCATACATGGGCTATATTAGTTCACTTAGTAGCGCTAGCTCCATAGCATTGGTTTTTAACTATCATATGCCATGAGTCATAGTAGTTTCTTAACTTATTTTCCATGTGCTCTATTCTTTATATCATTTAAAATTAAAGCAAGCTTTTCCATATAAAATTAGAATTATTATCAAATGTAAAGAAATAGGACTCTTTGACAGAAACCTATTCAGAAGTAGCAAACTGAAAAAACATAATGAAGAGGGAGGCCTTGCCATACAAATGATTCGCTAGACTTTATGTGCTCACATAATTTGATAAAATAAGCTTCTCATGCTCCCTTGGTCCCCAGTAATAACCTCTCAAAGAGACTAGATTTGGATGTCTTATGTTCCCAAATTTCTTTCCTTCCCTTGCAAATTCCTTTTTGTGCTTTGCCAAACCTTCCCTCAGCCACTTCACTGTCAACACATGTCCATTGTCTAGTGTAGCTTTATAAGAGGTTCCATGACTGCTTCTCCCCAAAACTTCAATAGGTGCATGTGACAACTCCTCGGCTGTGAATGATAGCGTGCCTCGTCCAGAAAGAAAAGATCCCCAGCTAACCGATCAGGTGATCTAACATTCAAAATAATAGGGTTATCACGAGAAAATGAATCTTCAAACTGTGGTGACGATGAGGCGAAAATTGTATTAGATTATTCTCATGGTTAGCCTTCAAGTCAGGCTGCTCTGAAAAGTAAGGATATCTCTAAGAGCAAACTGATTTGGAGAAAGATATAATAACTGAGAGTAAATTGATCTGGAGAAAGATATAATAACATAAGTGAAAAAAGATTTGCAATTCATATAGTTATGTTATATCGTATCAAATTATCCTCATGGTTAGGCTGCAAATCTGACAGGCTGCTCTAAATTTGTAATCCGTAATTCATATACTTATGTTGTAACAAAAACTTGTGATTCATATATAATTATGTTGTATTGTATCAATATCTTCTCATGGTTAGCTTTCAAGTTAGGTTGTTGTGGAAACTAAGGAATATCTGAGAGAGAAAATTGATTCGGAGAAGAAAGAAAATTGATTTGGAGAAAATATAATAACATATACTTATGTTGTAAAAATATCTTGCACTTCATATAATTATGTTGTATTGTATCTAATTATTCTCATGGTTAGGCTTCTGTGTTGTAAAATCAATTGCAATTCTTTGATTTGACTGGAAAACTAAAAATTACAATCTACATAACAAATCTAACAATTTCAACCATTTACTTTGGAAATTAAAAAACAGAACACAAACCTAAAATAATCAGTTTCCCTCGCTGAGATGCCCACATTTATGCTTTCTTTCACATTTTTTTCTTCTGAATTCAAGCAAGTTTCTTTGTGCCCTTTAAAGCAAATGCAATCGATGAGCAGAATTAGAAGATTAGCTACTAGAATGTGCTCAGAGCCATGAAGATCAAGCTATGCATGTGATAACGAGAAGTCAATCAATAGAGCAGAGTTTTGAATCATCTCCTCCCGAACATTAGAACCAGGAGCCTCTAAAGCTTTTACAATAGTAAATTCTGAATTGTTTCCATTCACTCTCCTACTTCTAGCTCTTCTTATCCAATGGTGTTTACTATCTTCCCATGCTCTTTCCACTATCCTCATCCTTGTTTCGGGAATATCCTGGCACTGGACGACAAAGACTGAATTAGCCCCTTTCTTTCCTTTTAAGCTGCTAAAAACTTTGCGAGCAGAAAATTGTAGTTTGACAAGATCACCAGAGACCATCTTAACATTAGTTCTGCCGAACGGAGAAACCAGAAATAAGGCGTTGTCTCCTATTTTCAGATTGACAAAACTTGATGAAGGAAAATGAGAGTGTTTTAAAGATGCTACATCTCGCCAAAGTGCCTGTCTTCATGCATTATATATGTGCATTAATCCAGAAAATCATGACTATTTCTGGTTTAGTTGCTATGAGGTCTACAGGTTATTTTGCAGCTCGCTCACCTGGCACAACTAAGTAAAATGATTCAATTGGCTCTGTATCACCACCAGCTCTAGATCTTGGATCTCGCCTTTGAACTGTTGATTTTTCTATGTAAACAAGGGCCACTGACTCTATTTCTAGAGAAAACCATGCAAGTGAGAAAACCACGGGAAACAGATAGATAACATAACGTTTAGTGTTTTGCTTACTAAGACATTACATTGTACCTGTCTCAATTTCATACTGTAATGCAAAGTGGTGACATGGCTTGCATGCAAGCATGACGTGGACCCACAACGAGCTCAAGCCCCGCTCCCCACTCAGAGCAAGGACTAGCTGCTACGCAGCCTCCCTTGTTTATTACCAAAACAAAATGATAAAGAAAATATGATATTGTGAAGCACTAAATAGCTGAGAAACTCATAGTTAAAAAAATAGGAATATAAAATAAGAGATTAATAATGAAGCTAGAATTAAAACAAAGCTAAATATCAAATAATTAAAATTCAAAAAATTCAAAAAGAAAAAAAAAATACTTTCAAATAAAAATATTAAAATTCAAAAAGAAACATAATAACATAAACTAATAAGGATAATAAATATTTATTAATAATAAAAAGTAATCTTAATATACTAATAAAATGTATTAATTAATAATATGGAAGTTTAATTATATAATAATACTAATAATAACTAAAACATCACATATCTTCCCCGGTGGGGTGATTAACTAAGTGGATATTATTCTGGACAGGATGTGTGAGCATTTATGAGGGGTGCGTGGCCACACATGCGAGAACCAGCCTCCCTGTCCTCTCCATGCACCTTGTGTATAGGAGTGTATATTGAACCTTGTGTGATATTTCATTTCATCTTGGATTTCACAAGAGGTGGCATCCGTTAGAAATTTATGGAGGGTGAGGGATCTATTGTCAGATATTCGAAGTTTGGTTGTGCTATGGAATTGGTTATGCGAGTTCTAAGAAGGGAAGCAGTTGTTTCCATGGGCACCCTATCTAGGAGGGGTGGTGTTTGAGCTGTCAGCGTCCTCTCCTCCACTTACGGGTGTGCATTCTTGTCAATTTCCAGTTTGGTTCTCGATTTAAGGTTTCCGCGCATAGGAAAAGACTTGGTTGTTTGATTCTGGTGGTGCTTTGTTGGTCCTGTTGGGGTATGGTGGTATCTCCCTCGTGTTGGAGTGGAATTGCATACGCAGCCTCTAACGTCCTTTCTCAGGGTTTTGTCAGGCTTGGCAATTTTTCTGGAGCAAATACACTAGATTTTGGGTGGTCTAGTCTGTGTGGGTTCTTCCCAGGGAGCGAGATGGTGAATAGCATGTGGTTGTGGTAAAATTGTGGTCCTTTGCATTCATTCTGGACCAGCTAATGGTGATCACACTGGTGGGGGTGGTGTGCTTTTCCTCAATGATAGTTACAATATGGAAAGCTTGTCATTGGTCATCCTTTGTTCATCCATGAGGTGTTGGGTTGATCATCATGCGTTTGGTTCCTCATTTGGCCCGCTCCCAAATTAAGTCCAATTCGAGCAGTTCTGTGAGTGGTGAGAGTCTCTCATTGTTGGAATTGGTGTCCCATCACAATAGCTCCAGACAAGGAGGTAACAGAGGTGGTCGCTCGGGTAAGGCAATCCCTGGTGGTCGAGGTGGTGGTAAGTCGGGCTACTCTGGTTGGGTGGGTTCTGAAGTTTGTGGTGGTAGCAGTTGGGGTGGCTCAATAACAGGGCATGAAGGTTGCACACTATGGGGTCAAGAGTGTGGTGGGTCGGCTCATCGCGGCGGTTTGAGGAGACAGGGGATGGCTCGTCATGTGGGATGTGGGCAACGGTAGACCTTCTTTGTTGGGTGTTGTTGGGATTTGATTCAATCAGTTCTTGAACACTTAGAAACCTCGGATTGGGTGACGTAGGAGGAACACACTAAGCTAATGCCTACTTTGAAAAAAATGCACTATTTTTAGTGCGATGTCCGATAGCGCGTAGTGGCGTTCTGGCAGGGCCAGAACATGTTATCCAAGAAAGCAGAAAAGTTGGAGGCTTGGGTGGCCCATTTCGAAGAGCGCGTTCAATGCTCCTTCCATCCTCCTCCTCCTCTAAGAACAGCTCCGAACACCCCAACCTCCATCACCTTTTTTATGCAACCAACTCAAAAAATAGAAGAATAGATAGATCAATGACTTCAAAATCAGCCTCTTCGAGAGGGAAACCTCCTTTACATTACACAAATGAACAATTCTTGGATGATACAAATGACAAAACCTCCTTTCTATATATAGGATTCTAAGGGGTCATGATACAATCAAGCCGAAATCATAATAATAATATAAGGGCACAAAAATAAGAATAGTGGGCTTCTATGGGGCACAATAATAACAATATGGGGACAACAGGGGAACAATAATAACAATAAGGGATAAAATGACAATAGTAATGGGGGAATCACTAATATTGTAGGGATCTAACATGCCCCTCTCTTTCAAAAAAGTGTTGTCCTCAACACTTGAGCAGTTTTGGATGCTTCTGTATAAAATTCTCATCCTCCCATGTGGAATCTTTAGTGAGTAAGTTCTTCCACTTGATCAGATACTCTGAAATTGATTGATTTCAAAGTTGTCGAGTTCTTGTTTCTGTGATTGCTTCAAGTTCCAATATGATTTTTCCTTCCTCCTCAAGTTCTGGCAATATTGTTTGAATTAGGAGCTTGTCACCTATAACCTTCATTAAGAATGAAACATGGAAAACTGGGCACACTCAGGAAGTTACAAGAAGCTCCAATTTGTATGCCATAGTACTAGTCTTTTGCAACACCTTTTATGGACCATAATACTTTGGCACTAATTTATTATCCTTCTTAGCTTGTTTGAGGGACATTTGTTTATATGGTTATAGCCGTAGAAATACCCAGTCACCTACGTCAAAACTTATTTCACTGTGATGTTGATTTGCCTGTTGTTTCATTCTATTCTACGCCAAAGTGAGGTTATCATTTAAGAGTTCGAGAAATTGTTGTTGATGCTCGATGTGATATTCCACTGCCTAAACCGTAGAATTTTCTCTTAACTATGATGTGATGGATGGTGGATGATATCCACAAAGTGCCATAAATGTGGTCATTTTTGTCGTAGTATGGAAGGAAGTGGTATACCACCATTCAGCCAGAGGCAACCAATTGACCCATTATGTTTGTTTATCAGATACAAAGCAACAAAGATATCCTTCCAAACATTTGTTTCCTATCCCAATTTTTCGATCAGATTGAGGATGATAAGATGAACTATGAGCTAACTGAGTACCAAGACAAGAAAATAATTTTGTCCAAAAATTTCGAGTGAAAATGGGATCTCTGTTGCGTACAATAATCCTTTGGGTTTCAATGTAGCTATTGAATCATTTTCAGAAATGCAGTAGAAACTGTACTGGCATTAAATGGATGAGATAATGCACAAAGGTGTGCATACTTGGTAAGTCTATGAACTACCACCATGATGACAGTCTTTCCTTCGTACTTGGTAAACCTATGATAAAATCCATTGAAACCTCCTCCCAACGTTGGCTTGGAATGGATAAAGGTTGTAATAGACCTGGGGTATTAATTGTTTCAACTTTATTTTGTTGGCAAACCAAACATTCAACCACAAACTTTTGAATATCTGATTTAAGGCCATCCCAAAAAAAATCCTTCTTAACACTGTGGTAAGTTCTTAAAAATCTTGAGTGCCCTCCTAAGGGAGAGATGTGCAGTTCCATAAGAATCTTTTGTTTGCATTGGGAATTCTTACATAGGCATAAGTGATTTTTTACCATAACGAATCATTTTTCCAGCTAAATGTATTAGATATACTGGTATTTTGTTGTATCTTTTGAATGAGTTCCCACATTTCTTTATCATTCTTTCATTCATCCCTTGATTCATTTATCCAATCTCGTTGGATAATAGAAATGACACAAAGAAATGCTTCCACATCCTCGTCCTTTCTTGAGAGTGAATTTTCCACAACATTTTGCTTCCCTTTTTTTTAGATGATTTCAAAGTCATAACCCAACATCTTTGTATCCCATTTTTGTTGCTTTTCTAAATATAATCTTTGTTCTAAAAAGTATTTAAGACTATCATGATCCATTTTTACATTGAAGTGTCTTCCCATTAGGTAGGGTTGCCATTTCTTAAGTGCATGTATTATTGCCAACATGTCATTCCCATAAATAGATTTGTGTTAATACTTTCCTTCGATTGGACAACTTTTGAAAGCAATGGGTCTTTCTTCTTGCATTAAAACAGCACCAATTCCATTTCCTGAGGCATCACATTCCACACTAAAGGTTTTTGTGAAGTTTGGCGTAGATAAGATTGGTGCTTGGCATATTGCCTCTTGAAGATGTTCAAAGGCCTTTGTTGCTTCTGGAGTCCATGAAAATGCATCTTTCTTCAACAATATTGTTATAGGTGCTTCTATTCTCCCATAATTCTTAACAAACTTGTAATAATACCTTGTCAACCCAAGAAATCCTCGCAGATGCTTTATGGATATGGGGATTTTCCATTCCTTATTGGCTTTAATTTTGCTAGGGTCTACCTTAGCACCTTCATGAGATACAATATGACCCAGATATTCCACCTCTTTCACTCCAAAGAGACATTTGGAGATTTTTACAGATAATTGTTTATCCTCCAATAGTTTGAGCACCTTGTCAACTTGTTGAACATGATCCTTCCAAGACTGTTGTAGATTAGTATATCATCAAAAAATAATAACACAAATTTTCTAAGGAAGGGTTTGAAAATGGAATTCATCAAACCTTGAAATGTAGAAGGTGCATTGGTAAGGCCAAAAGGCATGACCAAAAATTCATAATGACCCTCATGAGTTCTAAATGATATTTTCGGAATTTCTTCAATCTTCATTATGATTTAATGATATCCTGAATGAAGATCCAACTTGGTGAAGTAAATTGATCCATGCAATTCATCCAATAATTCATCAATGACATGAATGAGAAATTTATCTTTAATAGTGAGCTTGTTGACCTCCCTATAATATGGACACATGTGCCATGATCCATCCTTCTTGTGCACCAATACTACTGGAGCAGAGAAAGAACTTTGACTAGGTTGAATTATACCAGCCTTTAGCATTTCTGCAACCGTACGTTCAATTTCACTCTTTTGGGCATATGGATATCTGTAAGGCTTGATGTTTGGAGGAACACTTCCTGTAATAAAATGAATAGCATGATCATGATCATGAATAGGTGGGAGGCCTTTGGGAGTCTCAAACACCTTGGAATGTTTGTCCAATAATTTTTGGAGATCTAGAGAAATAGATGATTTCGATGTGGGAACCTCTAGCGAACATAATTGTGCAATTACACCTCATGTTTTTTCTTTAGAAGCTTTCTCCCTCCATTAGAGCTGATTATCTTTCCCAGTTTCCCTATGATACCCCTTAATTCAACTTCCTTTCCCTCCAAAAAAATTTTCATGAAAAGCTCTTGAAAATTAAAACTTATTGTACCCAAAGATTGTAGCCATTGGACTCCTAGTACAACATCAGCACCACCCATTGGAATGGAAAGAATTGGGTTATTTAATACATATTCTCCCATGGATAGCTTGATATTATGGCACTTTCCAAAGAAGATTATGGTTTCTCCATTTGCAACCATCACTTGACACTCTGGTGCTAGATATAGGAAGCAATTGAAATCCTTGGCTATCTTACAATGAATAAAATTATGGTTATTGCTCGAATCAATCAACAATATTAGCTTTTTCTTCTTGATATGTCCTTCTATCTTGATAGTTTGAGGAGTGGTGATTCTGGTCAATGCATTACAAGATATGGTTAGATTCATTTCTTCGTTCTCTAGGGTTTGTTCCTGGTGTATATCCTCTTATTTTGATGTTTCTTGTTCCTTTTCTTCTTCCTCTTCATAATCTATGTAAAATTATTTCTTCTCAACACACTTATGACCTTTAGTGCATTTGTTATCACAACTGTAACAGAGCCCTTTTGCTCTTTTTTCTTCCAATTCTTGTGGTGTCAACCTTGTAGGTTATGGAAGGGTAGGGGAAACAACACTTCCATCTTTATTGTTGTGAGTGGTAGGCTTCCCTATTTCCATAATTTTTCTTGCCAACCTAAATGCCTTCTCCAATGAATCAGGTTCCCAAAGGGGAACCTCATGCTGGATGTTATCATTTAAATTCATTACGAACACATCAATCTTATGCTCCTCTGGAATATATATTACCCTTATATTCATTTTTTGAAAGTCCTCAATGTGCTCCACCATTGAACCCTTTTGTTTGAGATTTATCAATTGCCTAAAAAAGGTGTTGCATTTTGTATTTTCATAATGTGCTATCATTTCTTTTGTAAAAATTGCCCAAGTGACAATTTGTTTACAGGATCAAAGCCATTAATACCATACAAATTGATTGGGTTCCAAATATAAAGTTTCAATGCCTACATTTTGTGTGTTTTGTACATTATGGAGATCGAAATTTTGATCCATATGTAGTATCCATGTTATGGGATCTTTGCCATCAAACTTCCTCATATCGATATTTGGAACATGGTGGGTCTTCAATCCAACATTAGATTCTATGAAATCATGATTAGCATTTCTTTTGTTCTCGTCATGAGTTTGCTTTATTACCCTTTCACCATTAGTAAGCATTTCTTGTAGCAACTTTGTCAAATCTATCTTCAAATCTTCCATGTTGCCTTTAAGTTTTGCTTCTATATTAGCTTCCATGCCATCCATCTTAGCTTCCATGCCATTCATCTTAGATTCCACACCATTCATCTTATCTTCCATGCCTTTCTTTAAACTATCCATCTTAGCTTTTGTTACTTTTTGTGAGAGTGAAATTTGTTGCACTTGGTTTCGTAATTTTGATTATCATGTTGCATTTCTTCCTCTTCTTCATGAGTCATGCTAGAGTTTTCGGGTTTCCTACTAGGTGTTTCCATTTCCTTCTTTGGTGCATCAATTAATGATAATTATGCTTCACTATGTCCTTTGAATTCCTTCAAACTAATTTTTCAAACCAAACTTATGCAAAATTTTAAAAAGAGTACACACCTTTTTTGGCTTTGTAGGAGCTTGATACCGACTCTATTGTATCTTTGTAATTGTCAATCCCCCAGGTTTGAAATTTTGTCCTATGGTATCCCTTTGCATCCGCGTTCCAACCGCGCAAGTCTGATTAAGATGGGATTCTCCAAGAAATATTTATGCCAAATCTCTCACAATGGCCGGATTATAGATTGGTTCAGTAAAGTGAACTTGTTTGAAGGACCACTTGTCATTTTTCGACCTTTGGATCTAAAACCGATACATAGAAAACTATAGTCCATCCACTTTCTGTATCGTTTTATGAAATTTCAATCTGATGCTCAGAGAGAAAGTTCTGATGATTTTCCCCAGGTCACTTGTTTGAGATATAATTCAGGGGGCCTGCAAAAACCCTAACTTCCTTGTATCATATCTCCTAAAGTATAGTGAGACAAAATCTAAAATTTGGACCCAAGATTCATTGAGATTTTGGTTCAAATGGGTTTTAATTTCAGCTTCTGAAATGTCATAGGAAAAACATTATAGTGAAAATTCCATGATGACCTGTTTGGAGAAGCAAAACCCTAGAATCCAAAGCTTTGATACCAAATGTTATGCAACCAGCTCACAAAATAGAAGAAAAGATAGATCAATGACTTCAAAATTAGCCTCTTCAAGGGGGAAACCTCCTTTACATTACACAAATGAACAATTCTTGGATGATACAAATGACAAAACTTGATTTCTATATATATGAGTCTAAGGGGCCACAATATAATCAAACCGACATAACAATAATAATATAAGGGAACAAAAATAACAGTAGTGGGCTTCTATGGGGCACAATAATAACAATATGGGGACAATAGGGGCACAACAATAACAATAAGGGATAAAATGACAATAGCAATGGGGGAATCACTAGTATTATAGGGACCTAATGACCTTTGATGACTAGCATGGTTACAAGTGTTTAAACTAAATTTTTGAGTGTATAAATAGATTTAGCACCCTCAAAAACCCAAACTCTCCCTCAAGCACTCGAATTGAACAAATTAAACTCTAGTTTTTAAAACTCCTCATTGAATAACTAGGGAATTTAAACCTAAGATTGAATCTAAGATCTCTCAATTTTCACATATACCTCTAAAACTAGATAATCTTATTATTATCAACAAATCACATCATTAATTTTTATTGTATTTTCACATTATTAAAATACTATTATTTAACCTTTTTTCCAATCCAAAACATAGTAATAATTCAAATTTAAAAAAAAAATATAAAATTTCTCATTTTAACACATATAAATGGATATAAAATTCCAAAAATTTATTAATTTGTTTATATAAATATTAACCTTAAATTAATAAACTTTTAATTTTGGATATTTTAACGCATTTTTAAAATTGATGAGGATATTTAATAATATTCAAAGTAGAATTTAAAAGTTAACATAATAGAGTCCGGTATATTATAATATATAATAATTTCACTTCAATTTTTATTTTCTACGAAGTTTAATCGCGGTTCGTGCTCTTGTCCACTTTCCTCATTTTGAAAATTCACACAATATATATAAATTTTAATTATAATTAATTTCAATAAATCAATAAAATATTCTCATAAAGTATCATGACATTGCAATTAAATATAATGTTTTAATTTTATATATAAAATTTAAAATAAAGTTCATACTTGATCTATATATTGTGGAGATGATGAAGCAAAGAAGTGTATAGTACTTCTTTATAGTGATGGATATCGCCAACATATACCGGTTTTTCTGATGTGAAGTCTTAATTAGACTTCACACTATTTGGGGTAGAATTTTCATCTGAAGTATCGGCCTGACCACCATAACTTAAGGTTTGCCTTAGTAAAAATGGATAACATAAGAGATTATATACATAAAATTTGAATAAGTAAGTAAGTTGACATTTTGAAACATCGATTGCATTGTGTAAAAGGAGACTTTCATGAGCGGGAGATGAGAGTGAGTCTCTAGGAGGAAGTAATAGTATTAACCAAAGAGAGACACACAAAAGCATGAAAATATTTGTTAGATTCAAATAACTATTATTAAATTGAATAGAACACACATTCAACAAGATGAGTACCAAAGCCATCGAAATAGTTCAATTTCTCCACTACATATGAACACAACATATACCATAAACATCCCAAAAATAGTCCTAAAGCATTCGTGGTGCATGCGTGAAAATGTGTTAGCTCGTTAAGTTTCAATTCAGTGAAAGATCCAAGTACACAGTTACAATGATGAGGCACTAGTTCCAGTAGTGTAACATTAAGTCACTTCTTGCTTCTCTAAATAATAGTTTTCTCTCTTATGCCAAGTCAGAAGCCAAGACTAGCTCTCCAAAGCTTAAGCCTCCAAAAATCCATTTACTTGAGTTATGAGGTTGTTTTTATAATGAGATGAATGAGCTTTCATCTCCCCTTGACTCTTGGTTTACCCTCAATGCTCTTGGACTCCTCAATCTTCTATGGACTTCTAAACAACTCTTGAACTTCTAAATGACCTTTGGACTTCTCTATGTGACTTTTAGACATATATGACTATGTGACTCTTCATGTTCCACATATGAATCTTGGACTTCCACACATTACATTTTGTCCTTTTCCTTATAAATACATCATTACATTCCACATGATGATGTGGCATCACTCCTGGACACATATTGACCATTATTATGAGACTTGTACAAGTTACAACTCGGTAATACTGACAAGATCTTCATGATGAGATAGAAATGCCAAGTGTTCTTCCTGACTGCTTAATCTTGAATTCTTGATGTAGGTATGATCTATGTTTCATATTCATGAAATATCCACTTTGTTTCTTATCTTCACCCTCCAAAGGGTCTTTGATCAATATAGGAATCCTCTAAGTCATCATGCAATTTCTTCTTTTTGTCTTGGTCCATGATCTGCTTCATGTCTCCATGCTAGCTCTCTTTTGTTCTTCTTCTTCGCAAGTGTTCCTTCCTGCTTTCTCCCTGTTATCTACTTTGAGCATCACCTTGAAATGCTAAGAAAGTAATCCTACCAATGAAAATCATTCATGACAAAGTGAAATCAGTCTTAAAAACATCTATTCTATCACTACCTAGCTCATGGAATGATCAGCTCATCATAGGCTTGTGAGAGGGTTAAAAGAAGGAGGCTTGATTAGGAGGGCGCATTCAAACTTATCAGTGACTTAGGAAGGCTTCACTATTCATTTTTGTTGTCCTAAATGAAGTAAAAGGTCAAGGCTCACAAGAGGCCTTCAAGGTGCTTGTGTGTGCTCAAGAAAGAGAGACAAAGAGAACTCAAGGGTGCAGGGTGCAAGTCCGAAGCATGAAAGAGAATCATTCATTACTTCAGTGTGCACTTGTGCACTCAAAGGAAAAAGGAGGGGACATTTCTTTGAGTCAAAGGAGTGCACTCAAATGAAGTCCTTAGGCTTCGTGATTGTTCCTTGCACCCTAAGAGAAGAAGGAAGGATGAAGGCTTCAAGCTTCATGACTGTGCCATGAGCCCTAAGGGAAGGATGAAGACTTCATGCTTCAAGAGTGTGTAATGCACCCTAAAGGAAGAATGAAGGCTTTGTGCTTCAACATTGTGTCATGCACCCTAAGGTTGCGTGCTTCATGAGTGTACCATGCGCCCTAAGGCTTCGTGCTTCATGACTGTGACATGTGCTCAAAGGGAAAGAAGGTCTTATTCTTTCAAGCTATGTTTTTTTGTTCCAAAGTGAGCTTCATTGTTCTGAAGTGCTCTTCATTGTTCTAAAGTGCACTCAGGCTTGGGATGGTGCAGTTCTCTATTATAGTGGTTGCTTGTTCATCTATAATCCACTTTTCACTAAGGGATGCAGCAAAAGGCTAGGTCACTTATCCTAGGAAATACTAATGCACTCTAAGAGGGAAGGGACCTTAGAAAATACTTAGTGCACAAGTATGGGAGGAAAATATACATCAATGAGGCTCATGAATAACGCGCGATCGTCACCTATTAAGAGGGTTAATGCCTTTACAACTTTCACTAAGCAGGAGGAAAACATGAATATGATATGTGTAAAATGTGAACAACCTTGAAGTCGAGACATGCCAGAATGAAAATAACATGAAAATGACACTTATCAAAGTGAAAGAAAGCAAAAGAAACAGTCATGAACATGAAAACGACACTGACGAAAGTGAAAGTGCGCAAAAGATGACAGTTGAAAAAACTCACCAAAATATAAATACAAACGCAAATGATGAGGGAGATTGTCAATGAAGGCATGCACAAATTTTTGACATGAGTTAGAAATCGCATAGGAATTGTCTTGATGGATGGTGTTGTTCCTATTCATGCTTGCATAAGGAAAGTGCCCTCATAAGTTTTTCAAGGATTGAGCATGTGTAAGCAAGTGACTTTGAAAAGTGTTTTTTTTAGAGGAAGGCTTAAACTCTTTACAAAACATCAATCAACCATGAAGGGATTATGGAAGGACAGATCATAAGTTTCTCAGTAGGCTCCAAAATTCAAGTGCATCCAAAATTTTGAAGGGTGTTGATTACAACATCAACACCTAGTGACACACTTATATAACTCCAACTTCTTTGTTTAGGCTTAATTCTCTAAGTGAAAGGTCTCAGTATTTCAAGAAGTATTGATTCATCTTATGGATTACCTTGGCTTCCCCACTTAACTCGGTTAAAGATATAGTCCCCTCCATTCCCTTACTCAATTAAACACATATCAAGGCTTTCCAAATCAAAATCGTTTCAATCTAGGAAATGGAAATATATAATTATGTGTTTATGATAATTAGAGTATGAGTTTTCATCTCTGGTGTTTCTACAATACCACTAGGCCTAGAAATTACCTTGGTGGAGTTACAATAGGAACACAAGCAACACTTTGCTACCAGTAACCCTGAACATTACCCTCGTGAAGTTACTTGCTTCACCTCTCTGCATAGGAAGCCTCTCTCTTCTTTCACCCTTTATTTATTTTATTTATAGAACTGTGTTTAGGAACTTATTTATTTCATGGGTGGAAGAGGGATCCCAACTTATTGAGAGTAGGAGATATTGTTCCTTTAAAGAAGGTAATATTGACCTCTGATATTGTTTTTCTCAGTAATTTATTTTCCCCTTAACTTTCTCTACTCGATTGGATCAGCAATATAAAACATTATATACTTACAATGTTGAGTCGAGGAATGAGGATCCTAGAATAGATACAGGATTTATAGTTCGACAAAAGGCTTTCTGTTCAAGTGGATCATATATTCCATTCAAACATCATTGACTTTAAAGATATATAAACCCAAGATAGAGAAGAGGTAATGGATTATCCAATAATTATTCATCATCACAATTTCCCTTTATAAGTTTTTCCACATTGTCTTTTGAGAAAACAAGAGCATATTTCATGAAAAGTATTGTTAAGAAAATACGAAATAAAATACATAACAAAACCAAAAGTAGAAACAAGATACAAAGCAAATGGATACTTACCCCAAAAGGATCATACGGAAACAAAACAGATGCAAAGACTAGATGGAGAATAGGAAAGAAGGTGGATGCAATGCAAAGGAAACTAAATGAAACTAAGCCTACTCTGAACCTAACCAGCTAAAACGCCAATGTTAAGTGCAATGATATTTCTAATGAAGCCATCGTTTTTCCTGGCCTACAATCACAGAGATAAGCAAACAAAACCAATGTATAATAATGTGCAATAGAGAAGATAATAACTTGGAAAGCTTGCACAAAACAATTAAGGTCTTTCTTAAAGGAAGAAATATGTGTCATAACACCTAAATTTACTTAATATACAACCTTACCTTTTCGATAAGGACAAAATCATACAAACCTTTACAATTCCTTCTAAAAGCACTTGCACCTGTGTTGTCCTTGTTAGCAAACTTTGAGAAAGATAGAAATGTGTTATTAGCATAAGGGCTTTCTAGGTAAGATGCTTCTAACTGATTATAGATTGGATCATGAAATTCAAAACAATCCTCTTGGAAATATGGAAGCCCTTGAGAGATAATTTCCAGTTAATAACAAGGGATTAGGTAAGAATCTTGAGAGGGAAAATAAATTTGATCATATTCAGAAATCTTATCAAAGTAGTGAGGACCTAACATAACCATTAGTGAAGGATGAAGTTCCTTAGCTACTTGACTAGTGGCTAAATATTGAGATTATAAACCATAAAGATTAGTTGATGTAAAACAACCATCATTAGGTACACTAGTGGGAAAATGATCAATTGAATGATAGTTGTCATGATCATATAGACTAATTACGACACAAGACTCTTGATCAGTAAACAATAGAGATATATTAGTTTGAAAAACTTTGCAAATGCTTTGAACAATAGAATCATTTTCCTCGTGAGTTGAATGTAACAAACCATTTCCTTGTGATTGGTTAACATCACAATTATTGGAAGAACTAAAAAGGAATATCATCATGCAAACACATGAAACCAGTCAATTTGTAGTGGATGAGAAAGAGGAACTTGATTCAGAAAAGAATTCAAGCATTCACTTACACTCAAGAGGAGATATGGTGCCAAAATGAAAATGATTAGCATCATAATATTCACAAGAAAGATTAGGC
This sequence comes from Pinus taeda, assembly GCA_000404065.3. NCBI lineage: Eukaryota > Viridiplantae > Streptophyta > Pinopsida > Pinales > Pinaceae > Pinus > Pinus taeda. Next base: position 144,094 of record APFE031342075.1, on the reverse strand, counting down.
ATTGGTATTTCAAAATCATATGATAGGCATGAATCCTTCAACCAATTATAATCTTTAGAATGATCAAATTCAAAGTTTCACTCATCCATGAATGTATACATTCCAAACCCAAGTTTGATTCAAGAGATTTGAATGGAACAAAATCTTCAATCTGATCATAAGCCAAATCTTGAAAGTTGAAAGAGCTATATTCAAAATAAGAAACATCTTTCAAGAAGGAACTTGCATTCAGTGAAACCATGCAAAGAAAATAATTTTACAAGAAAGTCCAAATCTGATTTAGTTCGAGGATCTTTCCAAAGTCGCGAGAACCTGACATAACCATCAATGAAAGTTGAAGTGCCTCGACTCCTTGATGAGTCCAAGAACTTTGAAGAATTGTAGAATTGTGTTTTAAATATTGAATCAGATCATGCATGGTGTGTGGACAACTATCACCAATCATTGTAAAATGATTACAACTATCCAAATGGCGGAAATCTACATCACTGATTTGATCAGAATTTACATCTTCACCAAACAGATTACCCAAGTCATAAATTTCTTCTATTTGCACATCTAAAGATGGATAGATTGAAAAAATTGCATGAGTAAACTGGATAGAAGAATTTTCTTTATAAAAAATTGGAAATGACAAGGAATGGAAAGGAAACTTGATGACTTGATTAACTTCTTTATCATGGGTGACCTCATTACCCTGTGACAACTCATAATTTTTCTTATCAATGGGAGATCCAAAGAGCAAGGCATAGAAGAAATAGAACAGAAGGAACAAGGATTCTATGGAGAAGCTTTCATGAGAAAATCTTCTTTGACCCAAATAGATTCAAGATATAAATCTTTCGAAACAATTTTTTCTTGAGAAATTTAAAGATCAAATGGTGCACTTGGTAAACCATCATTACATACAATAATGGAGTAAAAATCAATAGAATGAAGGTTTTTGAAGACTTCATATTGATTTGGAAAATCAATTTCATTTGATTCATCACTAAGATTGCTAGATTTAAGATCAATCGAGCATGAAAGAAAATTATCTTGACATGGAGGATTTTGAAAAATAAAAAATTGTCAAAAGTATCACCTTGCTTCTCCTCTACTTATGAAATATGACTACCTTTCTCCTCATTGATACTTGGATTTGGAAGAGACCCATCAAGCGGATCAAGGGGGAATGGATATGTTAACAGTGTTAAACCTGCCAACATTTAAGGGGTCTCCCCGATATGTGGCCCCAATTAGACCTCACACCATTTGGGATAGCAGCCCCATCCCAAATATGGCCCAATTACCATTTTCTTAAATTTTTTCCTTGGCTCTAACTGTCAACAAGAGAGAAGAGTGCATATGTGCCTTCGAAAAGCAAGTAAGTGTGCCTAGTGAGTGTTTGGTTGTAGGTGTGTCAAGGTTCTTCTACTATGGAGGGAGAAAAGAAAGTGAACCTCTAAGAGAGAGGTAATAGTACCACCCTACCAGAGACACACATGAATAGGGGAGATCTGTCTAACATCCAATGGAATAGTCCACAAAGATGTGACGTTCATTGTAACCATTACAGTACATTCTAAATATGATAAGCACTGAAATAATCGAAAAAGTTCAACTACTTTAGTACTAGTGAAAACACACATGAATCATAAATATTCACAGAATAGTATTACAAATATTCATAACCCATGCATGAAGAACTTGTTGGCCATTAGGCTTCATATATTAAGTAAAATTCCCAAGACACTTGTATACATCAAACACCACTAGCTCCAATAGTGGAGTGTTGGAGCCACTACTTGCTCCTCAAAAGAAATAGTTTGTCTCTCTAATGCCTTGCAGGAGGAGCCAAGGTGAAAAGTATTTTTCTCATACAATGAGGGTGTATATATAACCAACGGGGTGATTCTTCACCTCCCTTATGGCTCTTTGACTACACACGTGACTATTTGACTTCCTATGACTTTTTTACTTTACATGACTCTTCATATTCTGTACATGACCTTTGGATTTCCTCTTTACAATACATTTTCAAATAGGAATTTACGTAATCCATAAAAATGATGTGGCATATAATGACTCATGACATGACGCTAATGAAATGGATTACATGATTACATGGAAATGTCAAGTAATTCTTGTTGCTTCTTGTTGTGTGTCTTCTTGAGAATGTTCTTGTATGCACCTCCACATGACTTGGAGATAAGGAGTCTTCAGTGATATCAAGTCTTGAGTTGTGGTCGCAAACTGGAGTCCCTTTGTTTTCTCCTAATTGATCAACTTGCATAATTAGCTATAGAGGTGCCTTGTAGCATGCTCCCCCTCTCCATCCCCTTATTCATTATTTTGTCATGCTATGATAGAGTACCTGCATCTGCAATTCACTCATGACAAGATGACGTTTGTTTGATAAACCCCTAGTCTAAGATGCTTCTTGATGATCCACTGACTGAGCCAAAACTAGTGGAAAGCTGATGAAGAGGCTCAATGACTGCACAATTGCATAGCTCAGATAATTAGGGGTCAGGCTTGAGCCTTGAGACTATGCAATGCGTAGTTCATGCTAGATTTGGCATGATGATTGCACAGTTTGGGGCCTCAAGGTGTCAGGTTGAGGGTTTGATGGATGAATTTTCCCATTGCATAGTGTTGGAAGGACAAGGAGGCCAGGTGACTATGTAATTATGCAATTCAGGAGTTCAAGGACTAAACTTGAGGACTAAGAATGCACAATGTGTAGTTCAGTCCCGGATGAAGGGTAAGATTCTGTAGCTTTGGAGCTCAAGGGTCAAGCTTGAGGATTGAGACTGTGAAATGTGTAGTTCTGGGAGGAAATAACACTACATTGTGTAGTGTCAAGAGGCATAGTTTTTTCTTGAGGGCTAATACTGTGCAATCCTCAGTTCAGAAGGGTTGGATGAGGCTAAATTTCTTGGTCAAGAAGTTTTCTGAATTTGGCTAAGTGTGGGATCGATGAAGTTGATGTGAACACTAATAAGACTTGACTTTGATCACACACTTAGAACATGTGACAACACAACATAGATCATATAGGACTCATGAACAACATACTTCCCTTAGTGCGACGACTTACGAAAAGTGTGACACCAAAGATACACTTTGCGACGACCATGACGACACTTGTGTGACAGTGCTTAACACTTTGGAAATGAGTGTGATGGATTTTTACATTGTAAGATCAACTCATTTACACAAATATAACCCCTTGAAACAACCAAAACAAGATTATGTAGATCATGTAACAATTAACATGCAAAAAGACGAAATTCCGATTTTATTGCAAATGGAACCAAAACACTTAGAGAAAACACGTGATAAATCTTAATGTTTGTGACAAAAGTATGCAAGACTAAAGTAGGCTCTGGATTTGGGTGTAGTCCAAAATTTTTGAGGGTGTGATAGCAAAAAGAACAGGATCATGATGATAGAGAGTGATAGGTATCCAAATCAAATTCAAGACTGAAGTTATGAGCATTAATATCAGTTCTGAGCATTAATATCAGCATGAGGAATGGAAGGATTAAACTTTACATGAGGCTTCATGAACTGTTCCAAGGTTTCCTCCATTGGATATGAAGCATGGAAAGTGGAAGAAGATTGAGGAGATGGATTAAGAATTTTCTTTCCAGATTTCCCATCTTGATCATTAATATGTATAGGCACCCAGATTGGTACTAGAAAAGGAGGACAAGGAAAAAAAGGAATAGTAGGTTCCTCCTCTAAGATTGGAGGTGTTTCATGATCATTTAGGGGTTTATATTCACTGTGTAAAGAGATTTGGACCAAATTCTCAAACTTCCTTTTAAGGAAATCCCAATTGGTATATTATCCAAGATACTCACAACATAAGTCAAGGAATCAATTATAAAAATCCTCAAATGATTCGCCATGCTCCATTCTAAGTTGATTAATTCTTTTAGAAACATCTCAGTAATCATACCTATCAAAATCTTATTGAATATCCTTAAGAAATTGATCAAGAGAATGAATAGAGGCAGATGGTAAGGTATGACACCATTGATTAACACGGCCTTCAAGAGTGAGGAAGAAAAGCACAAAAGAAAAGTATTCATCATCAATTTTGTATTCACAAAAATTTAGAAAATCATAAATGTGCTCTGCTAAGGATGTTCCATCCTCACCAGCAAACTTAAATTGAGACAACTCATAAAACTGCTCATCGGGGATTAAAATTTGACCATTGGATATATTGGAAAAACACCCCAAGAATATGATTTGAGGATGAGTCATTATAGATAAGAGATTCAAAATAGACTCAACAAGCATAGCTTGTCATTTGGCCCTCCTTCTCATGTCAGAATGTTGACAGTGATGGATACCACCAACATATAGGGTGTATCCCTGATGCAAAGCCCCAATTAGACGTCACACCATTTGGAGTAGGAGCCCCATCCAAATTATAGGCCTCACCACCATAACTTAAAGTTTTCGTTGGTTTTAACGGATAACATAAGAGGTTATATACATCAATCTTGAATAAGCAAGGAAGTTGACATTGTGAAACATTGATTGCAATGTGTAAAAGGATACCTTTACGAATGGGAGAGGAGAGCGAGTCTCTCGAAAGAAGTAATAGTACTAACCTAAGAGAGACACACAAGAGAATGAAAAGATTTGTTAGCAAAATAGTTCACATAAGAATTATTAAATTGAATACAACACACATGCAGCAAGATGAGTGCCAAAGCCATCAAAATAGTTCAATTTATCTTGTACATATGAACACAACATATATCGTAAATATCCCAAGAATAGTCCTAAAAAATTTGTGATATATGCATGAAAATGTGTTGGCTCATTAAGTTTCAATTAGGTGAAAGATCCAAGTACACAGTTATAATGATCAGGCACTAGTTTCAGTAGTGGAACATTAATTCACTTATTTCTTCTCCAAATAATAGTTTTCTCTCCTATGCCAAGTAGAGAAGCTAAGACTATCTCTCCAAAGCTTAAGCCTCTAAAAAGCCCTTTGTTTGATGAGGTTGTTTTTATAACAAGAGGAATGACCTTTCATCTCCCCTTGACTCTTGGCTTACCCTCATGAATCTTGGACTCCTTAATATGTCCTCTAGACTCCTTAATATGTCCTTTGGACTTCTCTATGTGACTTTTTGACATATATGACTATGTGACTTTTCATGTTCCACATATGACTCTTGGACTTCCACACATTTCATTTTTTCTTTTTCCTTAGAAATACATCATTTCATTCCACATGATGATGTGGCATGACTCATGGACACATATTGACCATTATAATGACACTTGTACAAGTTAAAACTTGGCAATAATTACAGGGTCTTCATGATGAGGTGGAAATGCCAAGTTGTCTTCCTTGCTACTTCATCTTGCATTCTTGATGGTAGGTCTGATCTATGCTTCATATTCATGAAAGATCCACTTTGCTGCTTACCTTCACCCTCCAAAGGGTCTTTGATCAATATTGGAATCCTTTGATTCATCATGCAATGTCTTCTTTCTTTCTTGGTCCATGATCTACTTCATGTGTCCATGATAACTCTCTTTTGTTCTTCTTCTCTGTGGGTGTTCCTTCATGCTTTCTTCTTTCTATCTGCTTTGAGCATCACCTTGTCATGCTAAGAAAGTACTCCTACCAATGAAAATCATTTGTGATAAAGAGAAATCAGTGTTTAAAACATTTATTCTATCGCTACCTAGCTCATGGAATGATCAGGTAATGATAGGCATGTGAGAGGGTTAAAAGAAGGAGGCTTGATTAGGAGGGCGCAGTCAAACTCATAAGTGTGGCTTAAGAAGGCTCCATTATTCATTTTTACTATGCTAAAGGTAGTGAAAGGTCAAGGCTCATAAGAGGCCTTCAAGGTGCGCTTGTGCGCTCAAGCAAGAGAGAGAGATAACTCAAAGTCGCAGGGTGCAAGTCTGAAGCACGAAGGAGAATCATTTGTTGGTTCCGGGTGCTCTTGTGTGCTCAAGGGATAAAGGAGGGCATAGGGGTGCACATCGAAGTAATAATGGATTAGGACTTGAGCCTTCCTAGTGTTCTTGTGCGCTCAAGGGGAACTAGGAGGGTGCAGTTCTTCAAGTCGAAGGAGTGCACTCAAATGAAGGCTTCAGGCTTCGTGACTGTGCCATGTGCACTAAGGGAAGTAGGAAGGATGAAGGCTTCATACTTCATGATTGTGCCATGCGCCCTAAGCGAAAGAGAAGGATTTATGCTTCAAGAGTGTGTCATGCACCCTAAGGGAATAATGAAGGCTTTGTGCTTAAAGAGTATGTCATGCACCCTAAGGCTTCATGCTTCATGAGTGTGTTGTGTTCCCTAAGGCTTCGTGCTTCGTGACTGTACCATGCGTTCAAGGGATAGAAGGCCTTATTCTTTTGAGGTGCGCTTTGTTGTTTCAAAGTGTGCTTTGTTGTTTCGAAATGCGCTTCATTGTTCTGAAGTGGCCTTCATTGTTTTGAAGTGCACTCACGATTGGGAGGGTGCGGTTCTCTCCAACAGTGGTTGTTTATTTCTTTGGAATGTGCTTTTCACTAAGGGAGGCAACAAAAAGCTAGGTTACTTATCCTAGGAAGTTCTAATACACTCTAAAAGTGAGGAGTCCTTATGAAACACTTAGTGCACAAGTATGGGAGAAAAAGATACATCAATTAGGCTCATGAATAATTTGTGTTCATCACCTAGTAAGAGGGCTAATGCGTTTACAACTTGCACTGAGCAGGAAGAAAACATGAAGACGAAACTTGCAAATTGCAAACGACCTTGAAAGTGTCACATGCTAGAAAAAAAATAACATGAAAATGACACTTATCAAAGTGAAAGGAAGCAAAAATGATAGTCGTGAACATGAAAACAACACTAGCGAAAGAGAAAATGTGAAACAAACGAAAATTGAGAAAACACATCGAAATAGAAATTCAAACGCAAGTGAAGTGAGGGATACTCTCAATGAAGATGAACTTTGACTATCGACATGAGTTGAGCATCGCACCGGCACTGTCTTGATGGACAGTGTTGTGCTTGTTCATTCTTGCGTAAGGAAAGTGCGCTCATAAGTTTTTCAAGGATCGAGCAAGTATAAGCAAGTGACTTTGAAAGTTAGAACTTTGAGAGGACTTGAACGGTTTGCAAAACATCAATCAACCATGAAGGGAATATGGAACGAGAGATTATAAGATCCTCAATAAGCTCCAAAATTCATGTGTAAGCAAAATTTTGGAGGGTGTTGATCATAGCGTTAACACTTAGTGTTGGATACCGGCAACATACAAGGAGTATCGGGTCAAATGGAACTCCCACTCAAAACGATGTGAGGTCTAATTGAGACTTCACATCGGAAAGACCCCTTGTATATTAGCAGTATCCAACACCAATAGAGAATCACTCATAAAATACAAAAAAAAATCAAAAATTATAAATTATTTATAGTTAATTAACAATTTGTTTTCTTACCATGAAAAATAATAATTCAAATTTAGATTTATAAATTTCCAATCTCGTTTAAACAAATTATATTATTTAAATAAAAACCTTGTAATTCAAACATTTTAGCCCCGAATTAATCTACGTAGGCCAAAGCAAAGTCACCGCAAAGTAATGGTAGTTCCTGGCCAAAAGGAATTGACCGCAAAACAAGGTCACCGTGCAATAATGATCGTTTGCTTCGTGTACAGCCATTCTATCCATGAGTATAATCTGCTCTTAAAAGCAATAAATTCTGATTTTATTAGATTTTATTACACACTGCACAGCATAGTGTGAAACTCAGTTGTTAATGATTTTGAAGTTGCTTTTATTTGATTAATGGGTCATTTTCCTCCTATCAAGTTCACTTTAAATGTTTAACCTCAACATTTAAAGGTATTTCCCAAGAGTCTAAAGCTTCTTAGCTGGAAAATTTATAGCTCACCCATAAATTATTATAGTTGACATGATTTTGATTATTATTATAGTTGGTATGATTTCTTTAATAAAAATAACAAATCATCATCTGTACTCTGCATTTATAATCACTATTCCAGTCTTGATTTGTTGATAACACCCCCTACAATAATTACTATCTCACATTTTTATTTAAAAAAAAAGCACTTCATAATTAATTAATTGCTATTGTACTTGTTTTACAAAATTATTATCTATTCTTCTTAGGAAAAAAAGTGATCAGATTTGATCTTACAAACCAGCGTAGAAACTCTACAATATATATTCTTGTAAATAAATTAATATCAACCTTTCACATTCAATCATTCACTGTTTCAGCAGTATATATTCTTTTAACTCAAATTAAACTCAACCTTTCATATTCCAGCATTCACTGTTTCAACGGCATCCTTTGAAGTCATAAATATGATTAACAATTCCCAGCTATTTAAACATTTAATAATATATACGTGTAGCATCGATTTCCAACAATTCCAGAGCGTTGGTGAGTCCTGACAGTCTTATTGTCACGAGTATTAATACTTTCAACAAAAATTTTTCAATGGTGGTCTATTGAGGTTTTTTTTTTCGTTTTGTTTCTTTTTCTTAAAAGAAATTAATGTAAGTGTTTAAATTTTATTTTTTTAATGGTAAAAATAGATTTAATAATATTAAAAAAATTTGGGTAGCCAAAATCTTAAGCTTGATAGTTGTAATTGGGATTTCCAAAAAAAACGCTAGATTTTATCAAAATTGTGTAGAAATTTCCATTATTTATCTAACAAATTTGCACCCTTGTTAGATTACTCTTTTTATTTTTTTGCAGAAACATACACTGTATGATGCTGAAATTCATTGTGTACTGAACTACATACATCATTATGTATATGTGATAAAATAAGTAGTTTGCCAATAAATATTAAATAAAAAAAGCTATATATACCCTTTTTAAATTTTGGGGAGCTAATTATCCAACAGTGAACATATATAGTACCACATACAACTCCACTTACTTAATGCCAATAAACAAGCTATATATTACCCATATATAATATCTTACATTTAACCAAAAACTAACGATGTTATTGTTGATCTATATCAATTGAAAGAGCTTGTATGTATTCAATATGATATTTAATTTTATGAGAAAATTTTAGGTGTAAATCACATGATATTTCATTTGTTAACACGTTTCGATCCAACCAGTGTGGTTCATTGTCAAGACAAGTTGAAGAATTAGATCTAGCTTTGCATGTTAAATAGATCTAACTTTGCATGTTAAATAGTCAGAGCAGAACATCCAACATCGTTAGGACAAGTTGAAGAATCAGATCTAGCTTTGCATGTTAAATAGTCAGAGCAAAACATCCAACGGCTAAAATTCTTGACCAAATAACGGGGATATTGGCTAACAGCTAAATTTGACCGAGAAACGGTTAGTTGGACTGGACGAGGGGCATAACCTTTATTCATAAAGTTAATTTAATTTGATTATTAAATTCATAATTAGTTATATTCTTATTAAATTAAAAGTTAAAGGGACATATGAATATAGAAGTTTTAACTATTTTATAAACTTTTAATTATAAATATATATTAAAATAAATTAAATTAAAAGTTAGTTATAAAAGTTGTTAACTAATTAGCATATTTTATTTTTTATTTTTTCTTGGACGGTGGCAAAACTTATCCAACTCAGGTGTCAACCAACAGTGAGGACAACCATCTCTGGCTGCTATTTGCGAGTGTCGGTTTGACTCCTCACTGTTATCAAGGAAAACCACGCCACTTGTAATAACCCACTGGTGGTCCGTAAGGGAGCAGGCTTTCACTCCTGCAAGATGCCTCTGGGTCTTGGGCCGTTAACCTGTTTCCTTACGTACAAGGAAGACGAGCTCTTAGCCAAGCAGAAGCCGTTTTATGGCATACTCCAGGCTGAACTAATTAGCATATTATCATAGATTGATTTCAAGATTATTTTCTTTTATTAATTAAATAAATTAAATAAATAAGTTAATTTAACTTGATTATTAAATTGATACTTAGTAATATTCTTATTAAATTAAAAGTTAAAAGGCCATAGGATATAAAAGTGTTAACTATTTATAAACTTTTTAATTATATAAATATAATATTAAAATAAATTAATATTAAATTAATAGTTAGTTATAAAATTTATAACTAAATATATAAATATAAGAGTGATTTAAGGGCTAGAAAGAATATTTTAAATAATTGTTTATTTAATTGGTAAATTAGCATTTTGTCATAGATTGATTTCAAGATAATTTTCTTTTATTAATTAAGTTAAAATTATTAGTATATAACTAATCGCATAAACAAAATGCTATTAAAATACCTCAAACTATATCAACCACTCCTCAAAGAATAACCATTAATTTAATATAAATTTATTTTAATTAGATTTCATTACACAACATAGTGTGGAAACTCAGTTGTTAATGTAATTGTTTTAAAGTTCGTTTTCTAGTCGACCCCCAAGATTTAAAGCTGTTTGGCAAGAGTCTAAAGCTCGTTAGCTACAAACCTGATCGATTATCAATGAACCTGATCGATCATCAGTGAATAATTATAGTTGGTGTAATTCTTTTCTATAAAAAGTAATAAATCAATTTGTATTCACGGATAATGAATCATTATAGTTGGTGTGGTTCTTTTCAATAAAAGTAATAAATTAATTGGTATTCAAGGATACTAATAAATGTCTCTGCTTTGCAATCACTATCTCTATTTTGCATTTATTAATAACACTTACTAATCACTATCTCTTTTTAATACTATTTATCACCATTTATAATTTTTAATACTATTTATCACCATCTATAATTTATCATTTTTAATTTGACAATTAAATTATAATAAATTTTAAAGCTGTTAAATAAAACTTCATAATAAATTACTATTTACTTTTTTACAAACTTATAATTTAATCTCATATAACACCACCTAACACTTCATAATTAATTATTTTTGCTTTTATTACTATTTTCTTTTATACAAACTTATAATCTATATGTAATACTCTCAAAAGACTTATTACTTATTTATGTTTTATGATTATTGTTTTGTCTTTTAAAATAAGAAAAAATAATTAATGAGAATATATGTTAAGAACAATTAATTCTCTCATAAATATGTTAAAGACTAACATGAGATATTAACTTTTAACTATCACGTAAAACAATTAAGAGTAGTTATGCTTAAAAAAGGAAAGAAGAAAAAAAAACTATTTTTTGTATTTTCTTTTCTTTTATTTGGGAGAGGGTATCACTAGTATGTACTATTGCTTTTATGTTTGGGAAAGAACCCTAAACCTTTTTGTGAAAAGAGAGAAATTCAACATTGTTTGAATAAAAAAACAAGGTGGGAGAAAAAGACCATGTGGTGGAGTTAGGATGAGATATCGTGGGAGACAAACACAATATCAGTTATAACCCTTGCTAGTGGGAGAGAAAGATTCATAAATCCAAAGAGGGGTTTACAGGACAATGAATAGGGTGTGGAGGATACAACTTCAAAACTTCTTGATTTTACCTTACAATTAGATAGGAAGCTCGGGGAACTACCTATAGAGTACAGTTGAAGGCTGGGAGGAATGTGGAAGCCCATTAGAGAAATGTTGAAGTCAAAAAATGGACCTCAAAACAAAAATGTACAAAAAAAATCAGTTTTATATGAACCAATAGGATTCAAGATGATGATGTCAACCATGGGGATGATTCACAATTTTTTGAGTAAAAAAGGTAAATAACATAAAATAAAATAAAATAAACTATTTTTTCAACTCGTATTTTCAACTTCTCTCTTCATAGTTTTACTCAAATTTTGAGCACGAGCACTCATTGGATGCAGAATTGAATTCTTCATCCAAAGAGTACCCATGTTGCATACTTTTTATGGGCCTTACTACTCGAAAAATGAGAAATACATGAAAGACGTGATTGCAACCACACTTTTTCATGTATTTCTCATTTTTCATTTAGCAAGTTCCATCAAAAGCGTGCAACATGGTTACTCCTTAGATGAGGAATTAAATTTTGCATCCAATGATCCCGCTCAAAATTTGAGTAAAACTGTGCAGAGATAAATTGAAAATATGAGTTGAAAAAATAGTTTTTCTTTTTCCCCTCCAAAATTTGAAGAGGTAATCCAATATTATTTTATAATTTCCACTATTATTTTATAATATTCCTTAAGAGACCAATTTTAGACCTCAAAATTTCTCTAATTCTTTTTCCTATTTTTGAAAGAATATTAGATAAGTAATTCCTTAGAAGTATGTAGAGTTTTGTGTTGAGTCTGTACTAACATAGAAAACTAGAAATGTTGATTTCTTACTCACATGGTGAATGTAGGATGTCAGGGGATGAAATTACGGGTAAGAAATAGATCAACCTGTGTTGTAAAGAAAGTAGACAGTAAAGAGAAAGTGGTGATTTAAACTGTAAAGGAAAAATAATACTTTCCTGTGAAAAATGATATTAGTAGAAGAGAAACCAGATTTAGAAATTTGTGTAAATGAAATAGGAAAACTCAATAACTAGAAATAGAATTATTTTGAGAAATGAAATATTGTTGAAAACAAAATGTTGTTTGTTCTTGAAATTAAATAATAAGTTACAGTCATTTATAAAATACTACAAGGTTCTAGGGTTTTGAACTCAGGTTGGAACCTAAAGCAAAAACTCATCGGGGTTCTGTAGAGTTAGTCCTAAATTCAGTCGAATAAGTCACAACGAACAAACTATGGTTTTTTGGTTACAGATAGCCATAGAGTCCTAGACTACAAGTTAACACATATATTGTAGAGCTAAATATCACTATAACTATAATTACATGCAAGTAGAAGAGAAATACTAGTCTTTGCAAGTTAACTATTTATGCGGGAAAAGGAAACAATAAATGAATTGAGACTGTGAAAATGAAGTGTACAGGAGTAAAGATTATTAATAGGTCTATTATATACAGTTGAATAAGAAGAAAACACATATGTATAACTTTAAAAAGGAAAAACTAACAACATTGTCTCTATATACATTACAGATGTCAATGCTTCAAGCAGCATTGACAATGGTTATAATAACTAGTAACGTATAAAGTAACTATTTAATAACCTTTTAAAATAAAAAAAGAAAAATTAAAACTCACGCTAACATGAGATTTAACATCGGAAAAGTATATATATATATATTTTAAATCTCATGTCATCGTGAGTTTCAATGTTTCTTCTTTTTACTTTATATATTCTTCAGATGTTAAATCTCGTGCCATCGCGAGTTTCAATGTTTTTTTTTTTTTAAAAGTTATATATATATATATATATAACAAGACACTGTAAGAGTCCATGCATGCAAGTTTATATTGAAACTCGAGAAGAGGAACAGTAACCCTGTTCTTTTTACAAAAATATTCTAAGCCAGTAACGTTACTATCGAATAGAATCTCATAAAATACAAAATATTTCTTTCAAAATTTACTGACACATGTCATGCAATTGTCCATAAGAACGGTCGTAGAAAATTTTGCATTAAACCCATTAAGAAGAGACAATAATTGAATGACAGAGCTGAGAACCTATTTCCAATATTAAAAAAATTACAACTATAAGTCTAATTTGCAGTCGGCCAAGAATATAATGAGAACAATGTAACCCTAAAAGACATTTTTAATCCTCATTTGGGAAGCCTTGGCTTCATGGAGAGCCGACCTAGTGGCAAGGGGGAGAAAAACTTAGAAAGAACCTGGATTTCATGCTTGAAATGCAAAGGAGTAGCAAATGGAATGATTCTTGAATCCCTTGATCCAATATTGAAACCAAATTCTTAGTGTAATTATATAAATAATGAAAAGCTTTTGGTTAGAGGGAAAACCACAAAGTATAGTAACATTAATGAGAAAACAAGCATACCCAAAAATTTGGGGGTCCTTTCTTCCTTGTTGCATCGAGAGGTGCATTCTATAGCCTAATATGACCCTAATGTGTAAGTATGCCACATCCTCAAAAATTAATAAAAATATTTTTTACTAATGTATGAAAATCTCTTGGTTAGAGGGAAAACTACGAAGTATAGCAGCATTAATGAGAAAACAAGCACACCCAAAAATTTGGGGTTCTTTTCTTCCTTGTTGCGTCAAGAGGCGCATTCTATATCCCAATATGACCTCGATGTTTAAGTATGCCACATCCTCAAAAATTAATAAAAATATTTTTTACTAATGTCGGCCAAAGCATTAGCTTGAATCTTAAATTATATATAACTTGAATCTTTAGATTATATATAACTTAAATCTTATACTTTTAATATGAAATGTTTAACATTTAACATTTTTAATATAGGTCCTATTTAAAAATCAATCTAATTATTAATATGTATAAACACAATATAAATTTAAAATATGAAAAGGTTTACCAACACTCAAAAATATGTATGGTAAATAAATAAAAATATAAATAAACCAGAGTTGTGGTAAATAAATAAAACCTATTTTTATACTTACTCCAATGTATTGTAAATAAATACAAATATAAATAAAGTAGAGGTATGGTAAATAGATAAAACATCTTTTTTATATTTACTCCATAAACTTCTTTATATTTACAAAACTCAAATTAAATGAAGCATATGGGCCAAATAGCATGGGACAAATTATTATTAATACCGTGAGCCAAATATCATGGGTGAAATACCATAATAATAATAATAATAATAATATCCATTTTTAATGTCATGACCAAGACAAACACCAATTTTGTGTATGAGACCCCCTTGTTTGTGGGACAAGGGACCCACCAAATAGCATGGACAAATTATTATTAATAGCATGAGCCAAATATCATGGGCGAAATACCATAATAATAATAATAATAATAATAATATCCATTTTTAAGGTCACGACCAAGCAAAACACCAAATTTGTGTATGAGACCCCCTTGTTTGTGGGACAAGGGACCCACCAAATAGCATGGAAAAATTATTATTAATACCATGAGGTAAATATCATGGGCGAAATACCATAATAATAATAATAATAATATCCATTTTTAAGGTCACGACCAAGCCAAACACCAAATTCGTGTATGAGACCCCCTTGTTTGTGGGACAAAGGACCCACCTCTCTGCAGCGATTTGACTGCTAAGTCTACGAAGGCATACATACTCTACCCCCCTCTGGTTTTTAACCTCTGACCTCTTAGGAGGAAACACATGCTCTTAACCATAAGGCCCACTCAAGCTATATGGTAAATAAAAGAGGTATGGTAAATAAATAAAAATATATCAAATATGACTAGAAATCAACATCAAATTATATACCAAGCCTATAGGTCAAATACCATGGACCAAATTATTATTAATACCATGCAAAAATACATTATTAACCCTAATATTAATATTAATATTCTATTAAATCTAATATTCATATTCATATTAATATATTATTAAATTAATATTATTAAATTTAATAACTTTGATTAATACAACATTAAATTGTTATATTATAATATATATTGATATTTCATGATATATATATTACCTCTAGATATATATGGAGGGAACATCAAGACATAGAGTGATAGAGGTGGAGAGATAGCGGGGTGACAAGGGAGAGTTGGAGATAAATTGTAGGAAAGGGGAGAGGACAAATGAAGAGAGAGAGAAGGAGAGGAGTGAGAGATGCACAAAAGGGTAAGAGAGGAAGAGGGAGACATCAAGATGGAGGTGGGAGAGAGATAAGGAGAGAGGGAGGGAGATAGTGAGAGGATTGGAGAGAGAGAGAGGGAGACGAGAGAGACGACTTGAGAGAGAGGAGGAGAGAGGGATGGATAGAGAGATGGAGTTGGAGGCGGAGAGAGGGAGGGAATATGAAAGATGTAGAGAGTGAGAAGCGGAGAGAGAGGGAGTGACAAGGGAGATATGGAGAGAGAGTCTGTATATTTAGGGTGAGATAAAGAGACAACGAAGAAGATAAAGAGACAAGGTGGGAGAGAAGGAGAGATAAGGAGAACAGGAGGGATATAGTAACTCAGTTAGAGAGTTAGAGAGAGAATGAGTGATGGGGGATGAGAGAGGTTTGGAGGGTAGAGAGAGAGAGAGAGGGAGGCGAGAGAGAAAGGGAGAGAGTGGAAGGATGAGAGAGAGGACTTAAGAGAGAGGAAGAGAGTGATGGGGGAAGAGAGAGGATTGGAGGGGAGAGAGAGAAACAGAGAGAGATGGGGGAAGATGGAGGGAGGTAGGAGAGAAAGGGAGAGAGAGGAAGGATGAGAGAGAGGAATTGAGAGAGAAGAGGAGAGAGGGAGGGATCGAGAGATGGAATTGGAGGGGGAGAGTGGGAGGGAGGAAGAAAGATACAGAAAGTGAGAAGTGGAGAGAGACAGAGAGAGGAAATGACAAGGGAGAGATGGAGAGGGAGTGCGTATGTTTTGGGGTGAGGTAATGTGACAAATAAGGAGAGATGGAGAAAAGGGGGCAGAGAAGGAAAGAGAGAGGCATATGGTAACAGAGTTGGAGAGAGAGAGAGAGAGGTGGTAGAGAAAAGGAGAGAGAGGAAGGAAGAGAGAGAGGATGTGAGAGAGTGGAGAGAGGTAGGGAAACAAAGATGGCAATGGAGAGGGAGAGAGATGGAGGTAAGAAGAAAGAAATAGAGAGGGAAAGGTGGAGAGAGAGAGGGAGTGATAAGGAATATGGAGAGATGGAGAGAGGAAAACAAGAGGGAAGATAGATAGAAGCAGGGGGGAGAGAGAGAACGGTAAGAGAGAGAGAGAGAGAGAGAGAGAGAGAGAGAGAGAGAGAGATAGATTGGAGAAAGAGAGTGTATGTTTTGGGGGTGATATAGAGAGACAAAGGGAGATAGAGGTATAGATTGAAGGTGAAGAGAGGGAACAAGAGAGATATGGAGACATAGAGGGAGTGACAGAGAG
Organism: Pinus taeda; assembly: GCA_000404065.3. Taxonomy (NCBI): domain Eukaryota; kingdom Viridiplantae; phylum Streptophyta; class Pinopsida; order Pinales; family Pinaceae; genus Pinus; species Pinus taeda. The sequence continues at coordinate 127,223 of APFE031342075.1, read as the reverse complement.
TTTGATAGATATGGAGAGAGAGAGAATGTGAGTTTGTGGGGCTAAGATAGAGAGACAAAGAAGGAGAGATGGAGGGAGATATAGATATAGATGGAGGTGGGAGAGAGGGAAGAATATTTCTTACACTAGATGCATTGATTTGAGTGTAGATGATGATTTCTAATCATATTTGATTTATTTCACTATATACATTGATTTTAGTGTAGATGTTGATTTATAATTATATTTGATTACTTGCACTAGATGCATTGATTTCAATGTAGATGATTTATAATCCTATTTGATTTATTGCACTAAATGCATTGATTTCAGTGTAGATGTTGGTTTCTAATTATATTTGATTTCTTTCACTAGATGCACTAAATTCAAAGTAGATGTTGATTTCTAATTATATATTATTTCTTGCGCTAGATGCATTGATTTAAATGTAGATGATTTCTAATTCTATTTTATTTCTTGCACTAAATGCATTGATTTCAGTGTAGATGGTGATTTCTAATCCTATTTGATTGCTTGCACTTGATGCATTGAATTCAGTGTACATGTTGGTTTCTAATCTTATTTTCTTACTTGCAATAGATGAAATGATTTGATTGTAGGTCTTTTTTCTAATCCTATTTGCTTATTTGCATTACATGAATTGGTTTCAGTGTATATGTTGTTTTCTAATCTTATTTGATTGCTTGCATTAGATGCATTGATTTTAGCGTAGATGTTGATTTCTGATTTGATGTAATTGGATGTATGATGGTACATTAATTTTAAAGTGATTGGATTAGCAATGTGCATTGATTTCGGTGTAAGCAAAAAAAATTATTGACAATATACATTGATTTTTTTGTTATAGTAATTCAACCTATCAATATTGGAGAGAACGAGAGACAAGGTATGATGTCTACTACAACATATCGAGCTAAAGACTTAAATGGTTTATGATTTCAACCACAAGGGTGACAATAATAATAGTACAATAAAATAGTTTGATATTGATTATAATGAAAACTATTTGTAATTGATTACATTCTTATTATTCATATGTTGTATCATTAAACCCTATTACATTGTCATTTTGTATTTCATCATTTTTCATCATTAAATTTATTAACAATATTTATCATCTCAACAAATTGAGGTAACTAAGAAAATTTAAAATTAAAATGACCAGATAAATCTCAAATATATTTAGCATAATTAAAATGATTATATTAATATTAGATGTAATTACATATTATTGATAAAATTAGTCATATTTTCGATAGATTTTCCTTGGCCGCATGCGACTGAAATTAGCCTAGATCCATATTAACTCCAGATCTATCAAGCGCCGAGAGGGATCAAATCTATCGAGGTGCAAACCTTTCCTGAAGTTTTGCACTCTAAAAATAGGTTTGAACACCGAGAGATTTGATCCCACTTGGAGCTTGGTAGATCCGAAGTTAAGATGGATCTAGGTTGGTAATAGTTGACAACATGGTGTGTTATTGAAGGGCCTCTAAATTAAACATAAATTAAGGCCCATGCCTCTAAATTAAACATAAATTAATGCATATGACCATCCTTCAACACATTAAACCTCTCTTTTTGCATTAGATAATTTATTTTTAACTTTAATATATTCATTAGGAAGGTTTATGAATAATTTCATATTTGTGCCTAATATTATTCATTCGTGGAATATTATGAGAATATTGGGCAGATTATGCAGATTTGGAGGAATAGATAATTTAGGGACTTGTTCCCTACTACAGGAGGATCAATAATAAATAATAAATCAACAAGATATCATGGAATTATGACACAGATTGTGGAACTCCAATGACTGAGAAAATCTAGGAATGTGTTCCCTTCCATTTATTGGAGATTCCTCGTATTGGGGACCAGATCCACTAATCAAGGGATTTTGGTGGGGAAAGCTTCCTCCATTCATGGGGAATGATTCGTAATCATTTTTATAAGTACCAAGTCAATTTTTCCTTAGGGAATGATTGAGAAAATCTAGGAATGTGTTCCCTACCATTTATTGCAAATTCCTAGTATTGGGGAACAGATCCATTAATCAAGGCATTTTGGTGGGGAAAGCTCCCTCTATTCATGGGGAATCATTCCTAATCATTTTTTATAAGTACCAAGTCAAATTTTCCTCTAGGGAGATTTTCTTTAGTGTTCTTATGGAGAGAACTCGTATTTTTGCAGCTACATTGTATTTTCTTGCAAGGATGTAATTCTATTGATGAAAATAATGAAGATTGGTGTCACGCTCAGTTTCCAAATCTTGTTCTCCTCGATAGGTCTCTGAGTTTCTTTGGGCTTGTCCATCCCAGGAGCCAAAAAGCCCTTTTGTATCATTTTCTCTCCTTCTTTTCACTGCTTATTCACATGCATCTCTTGTTTTTATTTCTTTCTATTTCTACATTTATTATTAATGATTTCTTGTTGTAGGATTGAGTTAAATGGTTGATTTAAGTTCCTTTGAAGGATCACAAACATTATTTCATCCTTGGAAAAGCTTTGGAAGTTCATAGTAATCATTGAGTTGTTTGAATTAGTCTTCTTATTCCCAAATGTAGATTGTTGGACCTCCTTTTTAGAAAAGAACAATAAATTTCTGCTATTTTTTAGAGAATGCTAACAAGCTTCAATCGAGTTGGTTCCACTTGAATTATATCAAAAAGAATTCTAGTTAATTACCAAAAATTACCCCATTGCATTTGCACTTGATTTGGTTAGGCATTCTTTAGATTTACTAGCTCACTAGTTCTCGAATTTCTAGATTTTCGACTAGTAATGTCTTTTATTTTTTTTGCATGGGTTAACAAAGGTCTTTTTGAGTCATTCCACTTTGAATGGGGACCTAAGACATCCTAGTTAATAAAAAAATTTGTCTCATCCAATTTAAATTTGATTTGCTTGGTCATTCGATGAATTATAGTAAATATGTACATCTTGTAGTAAATCACTGTAGCATCATGTAGGAAAGCCTGTTTTGAGCCCGAATTGAGAAAAATCATCATTGAAGCTGGGATTAGGTCTCTACCAGAACTTCATGCCATCAAGAACATTTTAACCCTCTTGCTCCACACTTAGGTCAGCATTTTTCTAGTTTTCAAGGGTAGGATCTGATTTCCATTTATTCTATCTTCAGTCTTACATTAGATGTAATCAATGTTTTATACCATTCTACAAAATTTTCCTGATGCATGAAGTAGAGCTAGCTCATGAAATTTTGTTTCCTTTAGATAATTGAAATTATTCTTATTTTCATGATTTTTGGGTAAATGTCAATGTTTGATGTAGTGCAAGTGTTTCAGGAGTACAAAGATATTTCATAGTCAACAACCTCATCCCAACTTCATCCACCCATGGCCCTCACTTTCTTTCACTAAACCCTCACCAATTTCATCATTTCACAAAGAAACTTCTCCAAGCTTTTTTAGCAAATCCATGCATCTCCGAACTTTGGTTTTGAGTTCTGAAGTGGTCCTAGGCACTCCCTTGCATCATTCCATCCACCAACCACCTTCCCTAAGCTTCCCATCACCTTCAACATCCATCCTTTTTCTCTTGGTTGTATCCTGTAGGTTTTGATGGGATCTTGTAGGTTTTCTTGTAGTGGCCTATTTTGAGGTTGAATTGAGGAAAAAGCCTCTAGGAAGCTAGAAAATGGTCCTTACTTGTCTCCCAAGCCTTCTGACCATTCACCATCATCTCCAAGCTACCTGCCACATCACCAAAAGAGATTAGCTTCCACACTCTCACAAGAAAATAAAAGACAAAAATAAAAATAGATTTATTTTATTGATTTACATGCACAACAGTAGAAGGTTTGATGGTTTGAATCTGCATGGTTAGGACAGTAGGATTGCATACATATTAACTTAGCATTCTTTTGAAGCAAAGCCTCTTAGCAGTTAGAAAATGATGTGTTTTAGCATTTTATTTCAGTCTCTTTCCTTGTACTTTCTTTCTTGCAATAGGTTAAGGTTCCATTTCGAACATTTCATTTTTTGAAATAAGTTTAGGATTTGGATTCAATACATGCACTCCATTACATCATAACGGCAAAGGAAGGACACATTGTATGCCGCACATATAGTTCCAATACCTCTTAAGTTTGTACGAACCTCAGGTTGATAATTAAAGTCAGTAGCCTTAGGAATTGCAGCATTCTTGTTGTAATACTAAGGCTCATCACTTTTTGGTGCCCTTGCCGGGGAGGTATCAATGTATGCATTGTTTTCTTCCATAGTTGATTCATTTCTTTTTTACTTTTTGAAAAAAACAAAAAAATAATCACATTAGGCATATTTCATTTCAAAATTGCATTGCATTAGTGATTTCATTCAATCATAAAAACAAAAACAAAAAAATCTCCAACACCAACCCACCCCCGTATTTGATCACGTGGTACAGTAAGAGCCACATCACCATTCACTTTTGCAGGTAGAAGAGGAAGATGGCAAAGAATGTAGAAGAAATGGATGGAGATGATGACAATGAGGAATATCATCTCGTATTTCCCATTCAAGATATTGATGGTAGTGTGCACGTGAAGAACATCCCTCCATCTTTTCTTCCAAAATTTCATGGTCTAAGGTAAGAGGATCCGGAAACCTTTCTTTTTGAATTTGAAATTGTTTGTAGATCTTATGGTTACTTATTAAAAACTCAAAAACTGAGATTGTTTCCAGCAACATTGAAGGATAGGACTCTTAAATGGTTCATGAGTTTAGGGACTAATTCAATAAGATCATGTTATGATATGAAAAAGATATTTCTAGAAAAATATAAAGATCATGATCTTAAGGAAGAAATCTTTAGAATGAATCAAAGAGAACATGAGAGTATATAGGATCTAATAGAGAGGTTCACATATAATGTTAAGAGAGGAAAACTACATCATTTAGGCTCCGACACACTAAAAACCCTCTTACTTAGAACAATTAGGGATGAATGGATTGATCTCCTTAATCTCATGAGTAGAGGTGATGTATATCAATTATCATTTGAGAAAATTTGTGAAACATGCAAACACATATTAAGAGGAAAAGAAAGAGTAGGTAAATCATAATCAAGGTCGGTAAGTCAAGCTAAACTTGGAAATTTGTTTGATTATTTTAAAACAGAAATTCTTAGCAATCTAACAAAACAAGTAGAAATGTTAAGAATGCAAGATGAAGGAAAAGAAAATGCTGATATTTTTGTTGCAAAATCACATGATGTTAAATGTTGCTCCTCATTACCAAGGTTGAAGGAATTTCACCAAGAGGACAACGGAGCAAGTCAATTTCTAGTGCAACAATGTTATGTAGCTCCAAGAGGACCATGGTAGCCTATTCAGCCTGATATAATCAAAAGAGCCTAATTCACAATTTCAAGGTTATGCATATTCACCTAAAAGTAATTGGAACACACCTTTTCCTTGGTAACATTGGTCATATCAACCCCAATATTGGCAACAAGGTTGGCAAGGAACTTATGGGAGCCATCCACATATCCTTAGTATTTTCCTCAATATCCTCCATACCAAACTCCATGTTATTCCTACCATTCACCTCCACCACAAGCACAACCCCATCCACATACATCTCAAATATACACTCCCACTCAACTACATGTACCATCATTTCCAAACCCAAAATTGATGTAGCTAAGCCCACTTACAATGTTGAGGTACAACACTTCCAAACATATCCTCTTGAGATCAGTGGTATTCAACATAGCTCAGGATGAGTATTGCAAAAGTTAGATTCTCTTGATATCATTGAAGGACTACATTTAGAAGAAGAATATTCGAAAGAGAAGATCAAAGAATCATGGGTTGCACTTGATGAAGAGAAGACATAAATATTAGAGATTGAGAAAGCTCCCTCATGGTTATCATCAAGTCCTCCATGTGCTAAAGAGAACAATGAGCAAAAAGAGGAAGATTTGAAGGCCATGAAAGAAGAATACATCCAAGATGATCCAAATCAGCAAGTGGAGCAAGGGTATCACAACTATATTGAAATATGGTTCTAGAAAGTCATTAAGTTGTAGCAATACCGTCTTCTTCAAATGTGCTTGATATCATCAAAGTCAAATCATTTGATTTTTCAAATCCAGGTACATGTCAAAGAATACATTTCAAGCCTCCACATCATTTTTTCTACCATCTTGATGTGCACATGGCTCCATTGGAAGCATTCTTATACTTGAAAGTGATTTTATTTTTCAAGTAGGGTAGAGTAGAAGAAAAAAAATGATGAAAAAAAGAGAAAAAATAAAAATCGCAAGTGAAAACCTCCTTGGAGGCACCTGAGATTGGCTTATTGATTGAAAACCTCCATGAGGTGGTCAATGGGTTGGGAAAAAAGAAAGAAGAGGAAAAATAAAAAAAGATCCTAGGTGAAAACCTCCTTTGAGGCACCTAGGCAGACCTACTAGTTGAAAACCTCCTTGAGATGGCTAGTAGGCAGAGAAGAAAAAAAGAGAAAAGATAAAAAAATATTTGCTTCATGTATCTCTCTGATGAATGCATGTAGTCTCCAACATCTGCAAGCAAGAAGAACAAGTTGGACCAAAAGGAAAATTGGTCAAGCCGAGTCAAAAGAAGTCAAATTTTGACTTTCTCCTCCTTTGCTCAAATGATCCACAAGGCCAAGGCCATGCCAATCCATCACCTTCATCTATTTTCATCATCAACCCATCATTCTCAAGCTTCTACCATTCAATTTGCTTATTGTCCTAAAAAACTGCAAGATGCTCTGTTTTACTACATGATACAAATATACATAGAGAAGAAATTTATTTTTCCATAACTTGGAAAACATGCATCCATTTTCCAAGTTGTTTCAGGGGGAGATGCATATGGATGATGATGACATGCTCAAGCAATTTCAATAAATTCTAGTGCACAGTTTTTGAGAAATCAACCTCCATCACCTACAACCATTTTTGCATTGTCTTGATATCCGTGCATCCATTTAAAATAATGTTTGATAGCGAGATGCATATGGATGATGGTAACATGCCCAAGAAATTTTAGAAACTTCTAGTGCATGGTTTCCAAGAAATCGGCCTCCATCTCCTTCAGCCATTTTTAGTTTTTCTCGAGATCTGGGCATCCATTGACCAAAATGTTTTTATGGGGAGGTGCATAATGATGATGGCAACATGCTCAAAAAGTTTTAGGACAATCCGTTCTACCGTTTGGGAGATATGGACAAAACAAGTTGTTCTCCTGAAAACCTATAAGATTCCATGAGATCCTACAGGATACAGAATAGCACCTATAGGATTGGAAACGAGCAGTTTTAAAAGGGAAAAATAGAGGTTGGCTTCATCAAGCAGTGTTAAGGAGGTAGGCTCTACATTTCCCCGCATTTTTCCAAGTGAAATGAACATAAAAAATCGTTCTAGTTTGTTGAAAGTGATTGCAGCGTAAGAGAATTGTATACACATAATTTTTAAATTTGGTTTCAGACCTATACAAACCTCCATCCATTAGAGAGAAATGACAGGGGGGAACCCATCAACACAGTGAGGATTCATTAGCACCCTCATGTACTAGAGATATTCACAAGGCACAATTGGATGGGTTTCTTTGAAAAATTGAGGGGATATGATGATGAAGTAGCCAGAGATTTGCAGTCATCTTTATCAAGGAGATCTAGAGGTCAAAGAAGCTCCTCCAGAGCTTAGCAACAACATCAGGAACATCAGCATCACCATCCAACATCTGCACATCAACATCAACTCAGCGACAACCTACATGTCTTTCCAACAACCATCAAGTAGGTACAGGTATGCAATATTCTTGACCTCTTATCTTGAGCATATTATAGCTAGAAATTTGTTGTAAATGCATGAGAGATGAGGTTTTATAATCTAAGGATGAGTCAACAGTCTCAACCACCTTCAACTAGTTAATTTCAGCTCACTCCTTCACTCATGCAATGCTGAAAAGTCAAATTATGAAGGGTGATGATTTCAAGGAATAAGGACAACAATTAAAAGAAGAAATTTTTACAAAGGCCAAGTCACCACAACACTCCAAGCCCTCCATCCACTTCATATTCCATATCTATTCATCATTCATCCATCCCATTTCATTCTTGAAAGAAAAAACAAAGCATCCTCTCCATTTTCACAAACCTACACTACTCCCTTTGAGCCCTAGCATCACCATCCAATCCCTCCTCATCATTTCTCATCACTCCCATATAGTTAGAAGACTCTGAAGGAAGAAGGAATGACTACTACAAGAAGGCAGAATGCTGCTACAAGAAGGAAGAAAGGAAAAAATTGTGCTAAAACCCAAAATGACAGTGCCTAAGAGAGACCTAATCAAAACAGAGAACTCCAAGGCCATTAAGCAATCATCTAGGCCACAAGAGAGAAGAAGAAGGCAACAGAGGAAATGACGCATCCACCATCAAAACAGAACTCAAATTGGAGTAATGAAAAAAGGATTTCCAATAGGTCTCTAATCTCTTTCTAGCTTTTGTCCAAGGCCTAAAATATGTTATAGAAATGAGAGAAAGGCACGAGACTCAAGTTGAGGGCATGTCCTAGGCTCAAACTATCATTTGTGCTAAAAACTAGTTTCCTGTAGTTTTAACACGGTTTCTTGTAGGTTTCTTTTAGTTTTGATAGGAATTACTATAGGATTTCCTAGTTCTCATCTAAATGTATTTTGAAGGTGTTAGAGGTGTCCAAATGGCAAAACAAGGTAGCATAAGCTTGATAAGGGTGTGGAAGACCTTGCCAAACTGAAAAATATTCAAGAACTCATATTGAATAAGGGGAAGAAGGAAAGCTAATGGTCTCAGGAAACAATGATTTTTCTTTGCACAAATATCTTTTTGGGCCTGTCCTTGTAGAACTTACAGCCCGGATTCTTAACGCACAAGAGAGAGGTCATGAGGGCCATGCATGAGGCACAATTAGGTCACTAAGTTACTCAGAGGATGAGAAACACTTTCAGGAGGGGGTATGATGGGCCTCTAAATTAGACATAAATTAAGGCCCATGCCTTTAAATTAAACATAAATTAAGGCCTATGACCATCCTTCAACACATTAAACCTCTCTTTAGCATTAAACAATTTATTTTTAACTTTAATATATTCATTAGGAAGGTTTATGAATAATTGCATATTTGTACCTAATACTATTTATGTTTTTGGAATATTATGAGAATATTGGGCAGATTATGAAGATTTGGAGGAGGAGAAAATTTAGGGACTTGTTCCCTACTACAGGAGGATCAATAATAAATAATAAATCAACAACATATCATGTAATTATGACACAGATTGTTGGACTCCAATGATTGAGAAAATCTGGGGACCAAATCCACTAATCAAGGGATTTTGGTGGGAAAGATTCCTCCATTCATGGGGAATGATTCCTAATCATTTTTTATAAGTACCAAATCAAATTTTCCTTTAGGAAATGACTGAGAAAATCTAGTAATGTGTTCCTTGCCATTTAATGCAGATTCATAGTATTGGGGACCAGATCCACTAATAAAGGGATTTTCGTGGGGAAAGATTCCTCCATTCATGGGGAATGATTCCTAATCATTTTTTATAAGTACCAAGTTGAATTTTCCTCTAGGGAGATTTTCATTAGTGTTCTTGTGGAGAGATCTCGTATTTTTGCAGCTCCATTGTATTTTCTTGCAGGGATGTAATTGTATTGATGAAAATAATGAATATTGTTGTCATGTTCAGCTTCTAAATCTTGTTCTCCTACATAGGTCTCTGAGTTTCCTTGGGCATGGACATCCTGGGAACCTCAGAGCCCTTTTGTATCATTTTCTTTCCTTCTTTTCACTGCTTATTCACATGCATCTATTGCTTTTATTTCTTTCTATTTCTGCATTTAGTATTAACGATTTCTTGTTGTAGGATTGAGTTAAATGGTTGATGTAAGTTCTTTTGTAGGATCAAAAGCATTATTTCATCCTTGGAAAATATTTTGAAGTTCATATTAATCATTGAGCTACTTGGATTAATATTCTTATTCCCAAATCTAGATTGTTGGACCTTCTTTTTAGCAAAGAACAATAAATTTATGTTATTTTTTAGAGCATGCTAACAAGCTTCAATCGAGTTGGTTCCACTTGCATTAGATCAAAAAGAAATTTCTAGTTCATAACAAAAATTACCCCATTGCATTTTCACTTGATTTGGTTAGGCATTTTTTAGATTTACTAGCTCACTAGTTCTTGAATTTCTAGATTTTCGACTAGTAATGTTTCTTAATTTTTTTGTATGGGTAAATAGAGGCCTTTTTGAGTGATTCAACTTTTAATGGAGACCTAATACATCCTAGTTAATAAAAAAAATTGTCCCATCAAATTTGGATTTGATTTGCTTGGTGATTCAATGAATTATAGTAAATATGTACATCTTGTAGTAAATCACTGTAGCATCCTGTAGGAAAACCTGTTTTGAGCCCTTATTGAGAAAAAGCATCATTGAAGCTAGGATTAGGCCTCTACTTGACCTTCATGCCATCACGACCATTTTAATCCTCTTGCTCCCCACTTAGGTCAACATTTTTCTACTTTTCAAGGGTAGGATTTGATTTCCATTTCTTCTTTCTTCAGTCTTACATTAGATCTCATCAATATTTTATACCATTCTGCAAAATTTTCCTCATGCATGAAGTAGACAAATAGCTCATGAAATTATGTTTCCTTTAGATAATTGAAATTCTTCTTGTTTGCATGACTTTTAGGTAAATGTCAATGTTTGATGCAGTGCAAGTGTTTTAGGAGTACAAAGAGATTTCATAGTCAGCAAACTCATCCCAACTTCATCCACCCATGGTCCTCACTTTCTTTCACTAAACCCTCACAAATTTCATCATTTCACAAGGAAACTTCTCCAATCCTTTTGAGCAAATCCATCCATCTCCCAACTTTGGTTTTGAGTTTTGAAGTGGTCCTAGGCACTCCCTTGCCTCATTACATCCACCAACCACCTTCCCTAAGCTTCCCATCACCTTCAACATCCATCCTTTATCTCTCGGACGTATCTTCTAGGTTTTCAGGGGATCTTGTGGGTTTTCAAGGGATCCTGTTGGTTTTCCTGTAGTGGCCTATTTTGAGTCCAAATTGAGGAAAAAGCCTCTAAGAAGCTAGCAAAGGGTCCCTACTTATCTCCTAAGCCTTCTGACCATTCACCATCATCTCCCACCAACCTGCCACATCACCGAAAGAGTATAGCTTCCACACTCTCGCATGAAAAACAAGACAAAAATAAAATCATATTTATTTTATTCATTTACACGCACAGAAGTAGAAGGTTTGATAGTTTGAATTTGCATTCTTAAGGCAGTAGGATTGCATACATATTAACTTAGCATTCTTTTAAATCAAAGCCTCTTAGAAGTTAGTTAGAAAATGGTGTGTTTTAGCATTTGATTTTAGTCTCTTTCCTTGTACTTTGTTTCTTGCAATAGGTTAAGATTCCATTTCGAACATTTCATTTTCCATGATTATTTTAGGATTTGGCTTCAGTGCATGCACTCCATTACATCATGACACCAAAGGAATGACACATTGTATGCCGCACATATAGTGCCAATACCTCTTAAGTTTGTATGAACCCCGGGTTGATAATTAAAGTTAGTAGCCTTGGGAGTTGCAACATTCTTATTGCAATATTGAGGCTCATCAGTTACCCTGGGTATGCTCTCCATGGAAATGCAAAGGGTGTTACATAATGGAACCCTTAGTAGAAGAAAAATAAGATGAGTCGAGAACAATGATAAAAGACAATTGAACCCTGCAACTTACCTCAAGCCTCGCCTAAAAAACCATTGAGCATATCTAGTAGTGGTCATAGAAGGGTATTAAAGGTTTACTCCATAATCCATAGTACATTCCTTGGAATAGAATGTGGTGACACTGGAAATCACATTGTCGAGGAGTCAAAATATTATGACAATTTAAGGATAAAATTAAACATGTGCAGTAGCCACAAATCAAGCTTGAAAATGTCGAAAACGGGATTCATACCATAGAGATTACTACCAAAAGTATACGAAAATCCTCCTTTAACAAATCCAAATAAATTCATCAGTGAATGGTAGTAAAATAGTCACTATAAACAAAAAAAATACTCAGTAGGGTTCGAAGTTAGACTAGAGCTCCAAGCCACCTTCGAGCCAGTGCAAATGAGGTAGTGTTGGCGGGGTTGGGTAGGGTGGTTACCCTAACCCCCGCTGGACGATCTACACCATCCATTGCGAGAGAGAATTTGCGGGGTGGAAAGTGCCAACATGATCAAACTCCATGTGAATGGTAGGATCGCCCATTAATGAGACAGAAGTACCCTCTTTTGGATCAAAACATCTAGAACCATAAGAATAATACAACATTAGTATATTCTTGGCTAACTATGTATGAGTGCCAACGCAAATAATACCAGCTTAGATCCATCTAACATTGGATCTATCATGCAACGAGAGGGATCAAATCCCTTGAGGTGCAAATCTTCTTTTTGGAGTGTAGAATTTGAGTAAATGTTTGCACCTTGAGGGATTTGATCCCTCTCGATCCATGATAGATTTGATGTTAGATGGATCTAAACTAGTTCCATTTGAGGGCAACAATGAAACATTTTTAGATTATCATTATTATGTATATGTTTGAGATAAACTTCAAACTTCACATTATGTTTTCTTTTCTTTCATGACCATATCATGTTCTTATTTAATTTAGTCTATGTTGCTTGCTTTGAATGGTTTATACGCGTGTTTGGATGCTTTTAGTAGTCTATGTGTTTATGTGTTTGGATTTGGATGGTAATGTTTGTGAATGTTACAGTTGTGTTATATTTTTATCTGTATGTAATGGTCTATTAGTAATTAGTTGGTGATGAAGAAGGGAGAAATTTTTGTCTATAGTTTGCAGGAGGATTGATATTGCACATCTATTTCATTTAATTTTAGATATCACAACTTCTGACAACTAATTAATTCTTAATAGTGTCCCTCCTAGTATTGCTAAATATATCTTAAAGAGTAGTTTTAATAATTTTCTGCGTCAATATTACTCTTGAAATAATTTGTTTCTCTACGAATGTTTGTAATAATTTATTTCCTTCAAAAATATTTTGATGATTTTTTTTTCTCCATAGTCTATTTTGGAAAGTCAAGAAATAATGTATTTTTTATTTTTTTTAATGAGTGGTCAGAGTTATAAATATTTACATTATTTGTTTCTCCAAACAATTAGTACATCTCCTTCAAGAATATTTTGATTTATTTTGAATGTTTATAAATATTCTTTTCCTCTTATAAAATTTTTGAATTCATTGTTGTATGAAATTATCTATTATTAATTTTGAATATATATAGTTTTGAATATATACACTTTTCTATTAGTAATTAGATTTACTAATTAGTTGTTGATGAAGAAGGGAGATGATCTTGTGAATGATTAATTTTCACTTTGTAGGAGGATTGATTTTGCATATTGATTTCATTTTAAGTCTAGGTATCACAACTTTTGACAACTAATTAATTTTTAACAATGTTCCTGTAGGTAATGCTAAATATATCTTGGAAAATATTTTTTTTAATAATCTACATCCTCAATATTAACAACATCTAATGCATCTACTACAAGCAATCAAATAGGATTAGAAAACATCTACACTGAAATCAATGCATCTAGTCAAGCAATCAAATGAGATTAAAGAACAACATCTACATTGAAATCAATGCATCTAGTGCAAACAATCAAAGAGGATTATAAATCCAGAAGAAATCCACATCTACACTAAAATCAATGCATTTTGTGCAAACAATAAGATATAATAAAAAATCAACACCTACACTAAAATTAATGCATCTAGTGCAAGAAATCAAATAGGATTAGAAAACTTCATCTACACTAAAATCAATACATCTAGTCCAAGAATTCTTCTTCCCTCTCCCCCCCTCCATCTAATCATCTTCAATATTAACAATATCTAATCCATCTAATGCAAGCAATCAAATAGGATTAAAAAATAGCATCTACACTAAAATAAATGCTTCTAATGAAAGCAATCAAATAAGATTAGAACTCAACATCTACACTTAAATAAATGCATATAGTGCAAGCAATCAAATAATATTAGAAATAAACATCTACACTAAAATAAATTCATCTAGTGCAAACAATCAAATAGGATTATAAATCACCATCTACACTAAAATCAATGCATCTAGAGAACGCAATCAAATAGGATTAAAAATAAACATCTACATTGAAACCAGTGCATCTAGTGCAGACAACCAAATATAAGAAGAAATAGACATCTATACTAAAATAAATTCATCTAATGCAAGCAATCAAATAGGATTGGAAATCATCATCTACACTTAAATCAATGCTTCTGGTATAAGAAATTTTATTCCCTCTCTCCCCCTCCATCTATATCTTTATCTCCCTCCATATATCCTTCTTTGTCTCTCTATCTCACCCCCCCAAACACACATGATCTCTCTCTCTCTCTCTCTCTCTCTCTCTCTCTCCATATCTATATATCTTTGCCTCCCTCCTTCCCTCTCTCTATATTTCTCTTCTTCCCTCTCTCCACCTCCGATCTATATCTCTATCTCCTTTTGCCTCTCGTTTGTCTCTCTATATCACCCCCAAAACATACACACTTTTTCTCTATATCTAGCTATATCCCCCTATCTCTTCCTTTCCCTATCCCTCTCTCTTACCCTTCTCTCCCTCTCTCCCCATTCTATCTCTCTTCACTCCTTCTCTCATCTCTCTCTCTCTCTCTATCTCCCTTATCACCCCTCTCTCTCTCTCTCCACCTTTCTCTCTCTATGTCTTTCATTTTACCTCCCTCTCTTGCCCCCTCCAACTTCATCTCTCTCTCCCTCTATATCTCCTTCTCTCTCTCATGTCCTCTCTCTCTTCCATCTCTCTCCCTTTCTCTCCTGCCTCCCTTTGTCTCTCCCCACTCTCTCTCTCTCTTTTCCCTCCAACTCTATCAGTATCTCCCTACCCCTCTCCTTCTCTCTCCTTCTCTCCCCCGTTCCTTCCATCTCTCTTTCTTTTCCTCTCTATCTCACCCCAAAACTTACACACTCTCCCTCCATCTCTTCTTTTTCACTCCCTCTCTTTATCTCCGCTTTTCTCTCTCTATGTCTTTCTTCTTCACTCCCTCTCCCCCCTCCAACTCCATCTCTCTATCCCTCCCTCTGTATCCGTCCTTCTCTCCTCCTCTATTTCAAGTCCTCTCTGTGGTCCTTCCCCTCTCTCCCTTTCTCTCCTACCTCCCTCTCTCTCCCCTCACCTCTTTCTCTCTCTCTCTCTCTGCCCTCCCATCTTGTCACTATCTCCCTCCCTCTCTCCTTCTCTCTCCCCCCTCTCACCCCCCTCCATTTTTGTGTTTCCCTCTCTCTCTCTCTTACCCTTCTCTCCCTCTCACACTACTCTCTTTCTCTCTCCCTTCTCTCCTCGCCCCCCCTCTCCTTCATTTTATCTCCATCTCTCCCTTGTCACTCCCTTTATCTCTCCACCTCTATCACTCTATGTTTTGGTTCTTCCCTCCATATATATATATATAGTTAATATATATCATGATATATTAATATATATTATAATATGACAAATTGGATATTATATTAAA
>APFE031342075.1:94256-111421 GCA_000404065.3 Pinus taeda | reverse complement strand
ATATTTAATTTAAAAAAATATTAAAAGATTTTGGATCAAGATTTTTTATTCTTTGTGTTGAAATCACCTTTTTCTTTTGATTTAAGAAATGATATTGACTTTAGTAAAGAGTAAAAATGTTTAAAATTTTACATAATTTGGACTTTTAAGGTAGTGCATTTTTTTTTGTTAAAAGTAAATTTATGATCCATTCAAATTCACGTATATGATATGCATGAGTTAATTTATTATCCATTAAAATTATATATAACAATACATAGTTATATTGTAATAATTAATCTTAGTAAAAAGTTATATATAATCTAAATATTCAAGTTATATATAGTTTAAGATTCAATCTAATATTTTGGCAGAAAATAGCCAAAATTAAGTTTATTATTTTTTGAGGACGTGACATACTTACACATCACTGGGTTGTAGAATGAGCTCTAGAATCTGCCTCTTGGCGCAATGAGTCAACAACACAAATATTTATGTTGTGCCTAACAACAAGTCGTGAAAGGAAGACTATATATATATATATATATGCGTGTGTATGTGAAAAAGAGAAAAAAAGATATATCTCGTTCCCTACAATGAGGCATGAACACAAATATTTATGTCATGCTTTGCAGCAAGTAGTGAACACAAATATATAATGTAGTTATAATGTGTATCCAAAAATCAATGCATAAAATCATATATATATATATATATATAAATAAATAAATAAATATAACAAAGAAAGACTATGGAAGTGATACACATTAAATCAAAGGAAAAAAATAATCACAAATTTTATTAAGTACATAGTAAACTAAGGCTATGTGCAAGAAATCATGTAAAAAACCTCAGGCAAGAAATATAGCTAACATGAAATTGAAATTATTAAATGAAAAGGGGAAGGAATATTGTCACAAATAAAAACATTTATATGTCTCTAGATGAAGAGGATTTAGCTTGAATACTAATAGCTAAAACGGGAGGTTGAAAAGACAATTTAGTTTGTTTTAAAAAAAATAAAAAAATCCATACTAATAATCTTTACTTTTCGTAAATTTATAATGGAGATGTAACACTATTACTCTTAATCTTACACTTAAATTATAATCAATTTTATTATTATTTAAAAAAACAATTACAAACTTATAACCTAATTAATCTCCTTATGGGAGGGACGATTAGATTTGATCAGACAACTTAGCGTAGAAACTCTACAATTGTTCACCATAATCCCTCTTGGAGAGTAAATACAATAACATTTCATTAATTATTAACTAAATTTGATTGTACAACACAGCACAACCTAGAAATGAGAATATTTCAGGGCTTTTTCTAAAAATGTGGTTTACTCTATCAATTTGATGTTAGTTATATTCACGAACAATTATCTGATATTCCCGGAAATCATGGTAGATAATATTATTATAGATAAACATGCCAGTACAACATTTGAATTAGAGGTACACAATACACCATCCCCACCCTAGCTTGACCTAGCTTGACCTACCATGAGAATATTTCTAAAACCTAAATACATTATCTCGTAATGTAGTTTCCATCATAAACGTATATGCTAGTCAGAGCAGATGAATGTGCTACTTCATCAGAGTGAGTTTGTGAGTGTGTGCTCTCGGCAAGGATCCCATAAGCACAACCTGTTGGGTGGACTACATCCCATAACATGTATTTCGATGCGTCCGAAGAGGTTTGGTACAAGGCGTTGCACGAATAAGCGAACTCCATCAAACTCGACTCCGCGCGTCAACCTCACCTCACTTCTTCAAACCTGCATCACATCAAACGTATTAATGTATTACCTTATCATGCATATTTTAAGAATATTTCTAAATTCAACACACCACGCATGACACCAAACATATTAATGTATTATCTTATCATGTAGATTTTAAGAATATTTCTAAATTCAACACAAATGAAGTCAATTTTTTTGGCCTCACTCACTTGACTCTTTTCTACAAATTCTAAAATATTTCAGAAACCAACCATAAAATTAAGTTTAACAACTTCCCACATGGCGAAGTACTCTTTCTCAATTATTGCTGTTATAACGAGTACGAATGGAAGGGGAAGTTTATCGTGTTTTCTAGGATGTTGTATCATGTCCAGCAGCTTATCTTATACATCAATATAAGCCAATTTAAGACTCGGAACCGTGGGCTTCATCCCCTCTATTAAGGTTGCAATATTCTTATTGAAATAAACTATAACTTCATTATACTCCTCCATAAGAATTTTGAGGAAAAAAAAGTAGTGTAAACAATTTTTTTTTGTATATTACATTCAGAGTTAAATTACAAGCCACATAAATAGCTCATGAGATCCAACAGATTCCAAAAAAGAAGAATATTGTTGAAAAAATCTCTCAACAGAACTCCAACGACCAACAAACCAAACCTACATATATACTATTGTAAGCATTATTCCAAGCCCAGCCTTTAATGCTTACATTACATCTACAAAGATTATTACAAGAATCACAATTACATATAGTCACAAATGTCTCACTAGTCTTCATCGACACTCACATCCACTCTGGAATCTTGCAAACACCGCTATTTCTTTACCACCACATCTTTGAGTTGTCACTTGACCTCCATTGAAAATGTAACCACCTCTTACCATTATTGATGAACTTTGCAAGATCAACAATACTAACATCTTAGCTTGTTGGGGCTTTCGCGATAAGAGCTGTCAAGTAATGGCCAACTCTATGGACCTTACACCATTTGTTGGATATTTCACTTTTCGCTATCCATTAGTTGCTAGGATGGTGGTATGGATATTGAATGTGTTCAAAAGTTGACCTAACAACTTGACATGTCTATCACACAAGGATCTCATATCATAACCTATAGTCGTTGTTTAAGGGTTTCCGAGCACCAAGAACAACAAACCATAAAAATATAGGCACAATCAAACTATGATGTGTTCAAGGGTTTTTGAGTGCCAAGAACCGCTAATTTGAATTTTAAAATACTATTCAATAATTGGTTCTACACCTTTTACAAACCAAAAAATATAATTTTAATTTCACAACCATCCTTAACAAAATCATTTTTTCTAACGAAAATAATAGAACCACACTAACACTCTTATCCTTTGGTAAACCCAAGAGGAGAAACAACTCTAATAATTGTTACACTCCCTGTGCGGTCTAAATCTTCTTGTTAGAAATTAATTAATAGAGCAATGAAATAACATAAAATATTGTAGAAACACAAATACATAAATACATAAATAAGAGAGATGTAGATATACGTGGTTCATCCAATTTGGGCTACATCCACAAAGAAACAGTCAGTCTTTATTTTTATATTATCTAGCAAAATGAAGAAATAAAACCAACAGTTGATCCAAACTTAAAAAGGAATGTGACGGAGTAAAAGACGCATCTACACATATTATGCAAATAAAATTGCATGTCACACTATGTCTCAGGAATTTTAATATTCCTGCCCAATAAAACTTTCTTAAACCAAGGTTTAATGCTCCTTCAATAAATTCTATGCGGAAACATTTGATTTAACTATCCAAAGTCTAGACCTTTATAAACCTTTGAGCAGAACCTTCATAATCTTTCATAATCTTTATTTTAACTCTTATTACCTGCGCATATTAACTATACCATGGATTTTATACTTTAGTTAAAACTCAACTTAAACCATAATAGCTTAATCCCGCTTATTTCTATTATAATTTCCATATAATAGAAATATTTCATAAACCACACTTAAACGTTACCTTTTATCCATTCCACAAACCTTTGCACATATATCAATGCTTTCTCTAGCATATTAAATCTCCACCGTTGATCTATCTTGTCTGATCCAATGGCTATCGCATTGTCTGCTCACCAACTAGCTTAGACAATCTCCACCATCGATGTGACCCATCTAGTCGAATAGCTATTGCGCAATTTCGCACAGATTCTTGTACGACCAATATTAGGTCAAGAGTGCACGAGAAAAGTGGTGTTCTCTTTCCATCATGTGTTACGTGTCAACCCCTCAGGTTAATCGTGTGAAATTGTAGAATATCATTTACCACTTTGAGGGCGCACGAGATACTGATTACCGCTTATGAAGACCCCTCCATTCTTCTACACATTTTCTACCCTTTTATCGACACATGCCTTGATGTGATCCATCCATTCCTTAACTTAATCTCCAGCGATAAGATCTCTGCCGCTCATCTTCCATTAATCCTGTTTGTTGATCTGACTAATCCAATGCTTACTGTGCGCTATTACGTTCTTTTGTTTCTCACTGTGTAATAGCCCATTCGGCTTTTTTCCTATGTATTTGTTCTCGTCTTGTGGTATTCACTTGTTCTGATCTCGATCTCCACTCTGTTACTTCATTTCTTCGCTCCTTTAAGCTTCCTTCATAAATCCTTAGGTTTTATGAAACCTTGCAGTTATACCTTCGCTGTAACATTGAAGGTTTTCTCCAATACTGACTGTGTGCAATCCCATAACACTCTTCTCTGCACTTCTTCTCTGGTTTTGCACACCTGCAAACCTATGTTACGTAGAATTACTTTTAATTCACACACAATTTATCATTTGATTACTCAATCCACACTTACACAATTCAGAATTAAATCCTCTATATATATAAAAACAAATGATTACATATCGAATATTCCTTTGGCTTGATATTCTAATCAGTGGCCTTTTTCCTTTCATGCCCATAGGCTTACAGTCAAACCCTATCTAATCTCTGAACTCTGACTAACTCTTGCTATCTAACTCTCTAACTAACTAACTCTCTCTTTGCCTTTTAGGCTTACATTTATACAAAAGGTTATGTAACCCATTTCGGTTTAGATCCTCAATATTTTGAACTAAATCCTGAATATCCTCTAAGTCCACTTTTGACTCAACTAATCCCTAAGGATCCTCTCTAGTTCCAAAAATCATGAAACCAATTCCTAATCTAATATTTCCAAATCTCTCAATCCCTATGGAAACTTAACTATCCTAAATATCTCATGTTCTCCAACATTCGAGAACATTTACAATATTCCTCACAATATCTAATTAATTCTTATTCTTAATATCTCTCATACACTTACTTAGAAACCTTAACAATTACATTAATTTAATACTCAGGAAACCAACTTCCTGAAAACACAAGAGCCCTTATGTCTACTAAAATACAATGAAATTTCTGAGCTGGATGCTCCTGCATTAGACTTCCAAGGTTAAAATAATCATGATCTCCAGATCATCTGCTCCCATATGTTGATAGAAAACCTCTAGGGTCCCAAAATTTAGTTTGTAGTTGTTTGAATGCTCTGTTCCTTTGTTGTTGTTGTATGTTTGTTGTCTTCTGTTTCATATTCCTCTCCTTGTCAATCAGGTTCAAATTCTGATTGATTACTTTTCCTGTTGCTATCAATCTCCTCCATCTGGACTGGTTCTTCATTAATTTCCATAATTATTCAATCTTTATCTCCAACACATCCTTGGGTTGGTACATACTCTGCCATTTATTGCTACCTCTTTCTCTTTGCTTCAGTTTGTTGTTGTTGTCCACTAGCTCTTGCATCTTCACATTCTGCATTTCTTCAAGTTCTTTTGTTCCCCAACATTGAAATTGAGATTTCTCTTCCTCTTTCATGATTATCTCTTTCTACATGAAATACTGATTCTCTAGCATTCTTTCCAACAACATAATATCTCTGTTCCATGGATCAAATACTTCCATAGAATCTTCCTCTTCCATCTTTACTTGGCTCCTCAATTGTGCCAAATTTTCTCCAACATCTGCAATAAAACCTACACTCACAAAACAATTATTAAAATGAAAAACATAAGGCCTCAGTGCCTCTTCTTCCTTTGACAACATTTCAGTATGTTGCTCTGATTTTTCCTCCTCTATCAGCACATCAGTATGCTGATTCAACCTCTTTAAAGAATTCTCCAAAGGACTCCCGAAACTGTCAACAAGTCTCTCTCCCACACCATCTGCTTTAATGATGTCTTTTTGCTCTTGTCCACTGCAGTAAACTCCTTCATCTACAATCAAATTGTCATACTCTGAGCTTTCCAACAATTCAAGTTCCCTTTGATACTTCATAAGTATTTCATCATCACTTATAATTCTTGTATTTGTACACAAATTATCAGTTTGAAAATTACAAGGTTCAACAGTCTCAACTATTGCTTCACCTATCAGCTCTTCAAACTGAATCTCATCTCCTTCTTTCACAAGAAATTGTTCCTGTATTATAACAGCTTCAAACATCAATGTATTATGAAATTATTTCTGCTGCAATAATTCACTGCTTTTCTCATTCAAGAGACATTCTCCATCATTCTTTACTTTAGAGTATTTATCTTCTGAAATATACCCTTCTATGATTTTTATAGCTTCAAAAGATTGCTCATCTTGCAAAACCTGTAATCACATCAAAATTATTAGATTCAAAAATATAAGGTTTTACATCCTCCCACTGATCTGAATTTGTCCAACAGTTCAGAAAATTATCAATAATTCCTTCTTCAGCAAAGTAAACTTCTTGTTGTCTTGAATTCACACAATGGTTCATAAGATCTTTCACAGATCTCTAGTCTTCATCTTCACCCAGAACTTCCGCTTGTTCTTCTTCACAAATGGAAACATCCATTCTCAACTCAGCTTCTCTGAGTTCTTCATACTTCAATTGAACATTCATTACTTGTTCAAGTTTCATCAGCTCTTCTGCTAACTACATATTCACTTGCTGATTTCTCTTCTCATGTAGCCTCTGCCACTTTACTTTCTTCCTTATGACATAACCATGCTTCTGGTCTTCTTTATTTATCTGCAACATCTCCATCAATATCTCAAGAAGGAAATTTAACTTAGCCTTCTCCCTCTCATATTCTTCTTCACTTAATTGTCTTTGTATGCCATTTTCCTTGGCATCCTCCTTCTTCACTTTTTTTGTATTGTGGTCTTCCTCAGAACCACTTTTATCTCTGTTATGACTATCAATAGTCATTTTGTCCTCTATCTTCATGAGTTCCTCACTCACTTACTATGAGTTATATGAAATCCTCTGCAACAGCAAGTCCTCCCTGTTGTCACTTACCTCACCAAGATTTCCTCTGTACTTGGTCTTTTGGCAAGCACTTGGTTCTCTATTCTCTCGAACCTCTTTGAGCACTTCTCTTTTCTCCTTCTAGGGTTCAACTCATCTGCACCTTTTAAGTACACAAGTTTCCTCTTGTATTTCAATCACAAATCAAATACTAGGTTCTGACCACCTCTTCTTTCACTAAGAATTTCTTACCAGCTTCCTTCATCCCTTAGCAATTCTATCCGCATCCTCTGTGGTATTTCCTTTATGATCTTTCCATGAGCTACAAAAAAACCTTTGTAGTAACAAGTCCCCCTTGCTACATGATACCTCACTAAGCTTCTCTTCTCTGAGCTCAGTCTTTTGGCATCTTTCTGGTTCTCTCCTTTGGAACCAATTGAGCACTCCTTGCTCTAGGTTGCTACAATCTTCTCACCTTCTTCTGCTACTACCTGTGTAAAAATATAAAGACCACAAACTCTACAATATTCAAACCAAATTAAAACAAAAACATATCATCTCACCTTCAAGACCTCTGTGTGATCTTGTTTTACCATTCACCCGCACTTTCAATGGAGTGCTCTCTATTTCTTTTGCATCTGCAAATTCTACTACACTTTATCTCTATGTGCCTATTGTTTGTCAAATTCAAAATATGATCTCCTCTTGCCTATATACATACCTTCAAAACATAACTATGTTCTATTTTTCTCAAAGAATTTTCACGTAAAATTTCCTTGTTCAGCTCTTATACTTATGCAAATAAAATCGTATGTCACACTATGTCTCAGGAATTTTAATATTCTTGCCGAGTAAAACCTTCTTAAACCAAGCTTTAATTCTCCTTCAATAAACTCTATGCGGAAACGTTTGATTTAACTATCCAAAGTCTATACCTTTATAAACCTTTGAGAGGAACCTTCATAATCTTTCATAATCTTTGGTGCAACTCTTGTTACCCGCACATATTAACCATACCATGGATTTTAGACTTTAGTTAAAACTCAACTTAAACCATAATACCTTAATCGCTCTTATTTCTATTATAATTTCCATATAATAGAAATATTTCATAAACCACACTTAAACCTTACCTTTCATCCATTCCACAAACCTTTGCACATATCAATGCTTTCTCTAATGCAGTAAATCTCCATCGTTGATCTGTCTCATCTGATCCAACGGCTGTCGCGTCGTCCACTCGCCAACTATCCCTGACAATCTCCACCGTCGATGTGACCCATCCAATCGAACGACTATCGTGCAATCTCACGCAGATTCTTGCATGACTAATATCTGGTCGAGAGCACACAAGAAAAGTGGTTTTCTCTTTCCATCATGTGCTACATGTCAACCCCTCAGGCTAATCACCTGAAATTGTAGAATACAATTTACCGCTTTGAGGGCGCACGAGATACTGTGTACTACCTATGAAGAACCCTCCATTATTCTGCATGTTTTCCACCCTTCTATCGACATGTGCCTTGATGTGGTCCATCCATTCCTTAAACTAATCTTCTGCAATAAGATCTCTATTGCTCATCTTCCATTAATCATGTTCGTTTATCAAACTAATCCAACGGTTACTATGCACTGTTACGCTCTTTTGTTTCTCATGTGTAATAGCCCATTTGGCTTTCTGCCTGTGTATTTGTTCTCACCTTACGGTATTCACTTGTTTCGATCTCAATCTCCACTCTGTTACTTCATTTCTTCGTGCCTTTATGCTTCCTTCATAAATCCTTAGGTTTTAGGAAACCTTGCAGTTATACCTTCATTGTAACATTGAAGGTTTTCTCCAATACTGACTGTGTGCAATCCCGTAACACTCTTCTCTGCACTTCTTCTTTGGTTCTGCACACCTACAAACCTATGTTACGTAGAATTACTTCTAATTCACACACAATTTATCATTCGATTATTCAATCCACACTTGCACAATTCAGAATTAAATCCTCTGTATAATAATAAACAAATGATTACATAATGAATCTTCCTTTGGCTTGATATTCTAATCAGTGGCCTTTTTCCTTTCTTACCCGTAGGCTTACAATTAAACCCTATCTAATCTCTAAACTCTGACTAACTCTCTCTATGTAACTCTCTAACTAACTAACTCTCTCTATGCCTTTTAGGCTTACATTTATACAAAAGGTTTTGTAACCCATTTCAGTTCAGATCCTTAATCTTTTGAACTAAATCCTGATTATTCTCTAAGTCCACTTTTGACTCAAATAATCCCTAAGGATCCTCTCTAGTTCCACAAATCATGAAACCAATTCCTAATCTAATATTTACAACTGATTTCCAAATATCTCAATCCCTATGGGATCTTAACTAGCCTAAATCTCTCATGTTCTCCAACATTTGAGAACATTTACAATATTCCTCAGAATATCTAATTAATTCATATTCTAGATATCTCTCATAAGCTTACTTAGAAACCTTAACAATTACATTAATTTAATACTCAAGAAACCAACTTCCTTAAAACACAAGACCCCCTATGTCTACTAAAATACAATGAAATTTCTGAGTTGGATGCTTCTACATCAGAATGCAAGGAATTACATATATAACCATAAATACAAAGATGCAACTAAAAAAATACTTCATTTCAATAATATCATAATATTGAAATATGCTTACAAACGGAATGGAAATAACTAGCTTGGGTGATGGTATCTTAGCTCTCAGAAGAGATGTTGTAGCTACATGCCTCTGAGTTGTGTTACAATGATGCTCAAGGGCCTATTTATTATTGAACAACAATGGAAAACCTTAAGCAACCAAAACCCCCAACTTGGGAGATGGAACACCAAGAGTTTGTGGGCCCCGTTGGGGTTAGTTGGGTAGTCAACTTTCCAGGATCGTAACTTAGTCATATTATATCTATTGGGCACATATGATACCTTGTTGGAAATGTCTCTCCGAGTACTACAGGATTTGCAGCAAGGCTCTACCTACACCTCTGAGCCTACTGTGAACCTCAAAAACCGTCGTTTAGCCGGTCAAAACTGCTCCAGAAGTTCATGATGAGCCTCATCATTGGGTAATTATACGAGCCTTAATTCACCTCCTAGCTTAGTCAAACCAAATATTCTCATAACTTATTGCATGCTTTTGATTATATTTCATTTATGAGGTGAGTTAGAGTTGGATATTTTGCTTTGTCATTTAATGTGCAGTTAATGCATGATTAAAGGAGAAAATCAAGGAATTTTGGAAAATACCAAGGTCAAAACTCGAATGGGAAAAGGGAGAGGGATTATAGGAGTTAAATCCTCCTCATTTACTACCCATCCATTTGAATATTACTCCATCGGCTCGGAGTGCAAATAGCCAAATCATGATGTCTAGAAGACAGTCGAGCAAGTAAGAGACAAAGCACCAGTTTATCTCGAGTTTGGGAGCCGAGCCTCCCTAATTTTAAGGAAGTCGTTGGAGAATTCAGATGTATAAGTAGAGAGGCCTAGGACCTAAGTAGGATTCATAATTTTTATTGTAAAAATCTACTCTATTTCGGAGCTGCAAGACTTGTGACAGTTCTTTTGATGTAATTTGTCGTTTTGGTAATAAGAATGAGCTTTATTTTTTTAGCCAACACTGAGATAACTAATAGGGATGAATCTCTTGCATTAGTGCCCAACCCTAGAAGCCAAGGCTCCTCTTGATTATACATGTATGTGCAGTGTAGATTCATAGCTTAATTTTTAACTTGCTTATTAGATGCATTTCCATTACAAGTAGTGCATAATCGATTGGTTGTGTGATAGTTTTCTTCCATTTGTGCTTTAATTCAAGTAGCATGTTAGTAAATAGAAAAATGATCACCACAAGGTTGTTAGTAGGTGTCTTGGCCTCACTTTCTCCCGTGGAACCATGACTTGAGGAAGGGAGCTTTAAGCAATCCCAAAAACACAGATTTCTAGTTCTTTTATGAGCTTTGGAGTTTTTTGCCTTTCATTCAATATTTGCTTAACGTTGCAAGGTAGATTTCATTGTCATCTTTTCTATCTCCATTTCTACAAATTTCATTGCCTTCAACAACTTTCTTCATGCATAATATAGGCAGTTGATTCATTAGTTATGCTTTTCTAGTTTATAAAAGTGTATCTTCTAGCATAACTTTTTGGAAGACACACATGTTTTATGCAAAGGCATGTGCTTCAAGAGGAGACCAAAACTTCATATCCAGCAACCACCTTCCACTTCATCCACCTTAGCCATCCCTTCCTTTCACCATCACCCTCACTAGTTTTTCATCATTTTTCATTAAAATTCTCCCAAACACATTGAACGAATCTAGCCATCTCTTATATTGGTTATTGACTCCTGAGTGCTCCTAGACCTTCTAACACTTCATTCCACTCATCACACACCTTTCCTAAGCCTCCCAACACCTCCAACCCCTCACATTTAGCTCTCGATTGTATCTTGTAGGTTTCCTGTAATTCCTACAGAATCATCCTGTAGGTTCCTAGTACATCCTGTAGGTTTTCCTGAAATGGCCTGTTTTGAGGCTGAATTAAAAGAAAAACTCTAGGAAGTCACAAAAATCCTCATAGGACCCCTCGACACCATCCAACCACTTCATAAACCTTCTAGCCATCCTCAAACACCTTCAATCCACCAGTCACATCCACAAAAATAATTAGTTTGCATACATGATTTTGCATAAAAATACCAAAAAAGTGGAAATCGATTTAGTTTAGTTTCTTTACATGCACATTAGTATTGTTTGATGCTTCTTACTTCTGCAACTTAGATAGTAGCATTTGTTTATTGTTGATTTAGCATTTCTACTTAGCATAACTTCTTAAATAGTTAATTAGGGTATGGTGTGTTTTAGCATTACTTGTTTCCTTTCTCCATTACTGTAGTAGAGTAACTCTCTTAGAGTAGATTTTCCTTTCTTCCATCAAAGAATCAAGCTTCTTCTGACTCTATAGAAGTCTGGCTTGGAACCCCAATGGTCTCTCGCCCACTGAACAATGACAACAGGCAGAACCATCACTTTTACTTGTGCATATAGCACCGTCACCTCCAAGTTTGTATGAACCTCGGGTTGATAAGTAAAGCTAGTAGCCTAGGAGTTGAAGCATCCTTGTTGCAATACTAGCACTCATCACTTTTTGGCGCCGTTTCTAGGGAGGTGTCTGAGTAAAATGTGATTACTACTTTCTTTTCTTCTATTTCTCGTCTTCAATATTCTACCATTAGTTTATATCTGCAAAAGTAATAGAGTTGTTTCCTTTCTTTCATTTTGTATTGTCTGCTTTCATTTCCATTTTACAAGTAGGATTTAAACTTAACAAGTATTTTTTTCATTCTATTAATAATTCTCATTCAATCAGTAATTTCAATTTTGCAAGTACTTTCTTTAGGAATTTACAGGGTAAGTTCCTCAGACAGAACACTAAAGGACACCGCTCACAAACAGATCATGGATCAATACACTATTATTGTTGACGTGGTTAAAACCCTCAAAGAGGGAAACATTCCACGGCCTGAGGCAACACAACCACTTTAAGCAATTTATTAATAAAAGAATGAAATTTTACATAAGCTTCTCTCATGAACAGTTACTCTACAAATGACCCTCCATGCTCTTTAAATAGAGACCATGTACCAATCGGGTGTTAAGCCATGGATCAAGTGTCGATAATACCAAGGAAAGAATGAACCATCAGATCACTACATATCGTGACCATCGGATTGTAAGTTACAAAAGTACATAGTAAAGAAACGCACTTTACCTAACTCTACACTAGACCAAGTTATACTTAACTATTTCCTATGTGTCGGAATATCTTAACATCCCCCCTTAAGAACAACTTGGGATAGGATTGAAGGATGTACAAATATGACACAATAGGAGAAGGAAGGAGGCATTAGAGCCTATCCCCCCTTAGTCACAACTTCTTGAAATCCAACCATAAATCAAAGTTTAGTAAACTTCGCCTCTGTGAGAGCCTTTGTAAAGATGTCTGCAACTTGATCATCTATTGAACAATATTGCACTTCAAGAACATGGTCATGAATGAGCTTTCTAATGAAGTGCATGTGTAGTTCAATGTGTTTGCTATGCTGATGTTGGACTGGATCTTTGCATAGTTGAATGGCACTTTGATTATCACGCCAAAGTGAAGCCGGATGCTGCTGTTGAAAGCCAAACTCTGACAAGATCTGACAAGGCCACATGGCTTCCTTACTAGCTTATACGGCACCAAGATACTCTGCTTCTACTGAAGAAAGAGAAATGGTACTTTGTTTCTTGCAAGCTCATGTAATAGGTCCTGAACCAAGAGTGAACACATAACCTGCAGTAGACTTCTAATCATCAAGATCACCAGCACAATCAGAATCAGTGAAACCAACCAATAGAGGAGATGCTTCTGCACTATAATGAATCCCAAAATGAATTGTACCTCGAACATAATGAAGTATTCTTTTAGATGATTTCCAGTGACTTTCATGTGGGTTTTGCATAAACCAAGTAATAAGGCCAACAACAAAAGAAAGGTCAAGACGAGTATGGGTCAAATACAAAATTTTTCCTACAAGTTGACAATATAAGGTAGCATCAACTTCAGAGGAAGTACAAGTGACTGAAATTTTGGCTCCAGACTGAAAGGGAGAAGGGGTTGGCTTACACTCTTCCATGTGAAAATGGTGTAGAAGATCACAAGCATACTTGGACTAGGAAAGGGAAATACCTTCCTTGGACTGCAAGACTTCAAGACCAAGAAAATAATGCAAGTGACCTAAATCTGTCATTTCAAATTTCTTTCTAAGGCTGGACTTCACATGGTTTATAAGGTTGGGATCACTACTAGTAAGGATAATATCATCAACATAAAGAATAAGAATGATAAGAGACTTGCCTAATTTCTTGTAGTAGACAGTATTGTCAGAATGACACCTAGAAAAGCCAGTTTCTAAAAGAAAGATCCATTTTGGCATACCAAGCCAAGGAGCTTGCTTGAGACCATAAAGGGATTTCTTAAGCCGACATACAAGGCTGGAGTTTGTTTGTATAAATCCAGTAGGTTGTTCCATATAGATTTCTTCATGCAAGTCCCCAGATTTAACATCCATTTGATGGACTTCCCATTTGAAAGAAGCAGTAAGGGAAATAACAAGGTGGATAGAGTTCATTTTCGCAATAGGGGAGAAGGTTTCATTATAGTCAATGCCTTAAAATTGTGAAAAACCCTTAGCAAAAAGATGAGCTTTATGTTTATCAACTTTTCCATCTGGTCCATACTTGGTTTTGTAAACACATTTGCATCTAACAAGTTTTTGTCCCTCTCGTAGAGGAACAAGATCCCATGTATTATTTTCCAATAATGAATGATATTCTTCATTCATAGCTGCGTCCCAATCTGGATGTCCTAAATCTTCTGCAAAGGTGTTAGGATCATAATTCGCTAAAGCTTGAGCCAGTAAAGAAGAGGCTCTATCAAACTGAGAACGTGTATGTCGTTGATCTGTAGGATCACCGGCAAGAGCGCCTGCTGCATGCTGAGTAGCACGGAGCCATTTGGGAAGCTAAGGAGCTGGAGGATGATCCTGAGAAGGTGGGGGAGGATTTTCATCCTTGCTTTCATCATCTGAAGAAGAAATATTTTCAAAAGTAGAAGAGATAGAGAGAGGTGGCACATCGTCGAACTAGACTCATAGGCCAATATATTTTCAGCAAACTTTACATCTCTTCTAATCATAACATTTTTGGACTTAAGTGGAATAAGTATATATCCTTTGACATCTTCAGAATATCCAACAAAAATACATTTTTCAATCTTAGGTTCTAAATCTTTATGTTTCTCATCTGGAATATCGGCCCATGCTTCACTTCCAAAAACACGAAAGTGACTTACATCTGGTTTAATTGAGCTCCATGCTTCTTCTGGAGTGATATTCTTTAGAACCTTAGTGGAGTGCGATTTATTATATAATTTGCACAATTAATTGCTTCGGCCCAAAAACTAAGACTGAGTCCTTTAGATTGCAGCATACAATTAGCCATTTCCTTTAAGGTCCGATTTTTCCTTTCAGCTACACCATTTTGTTGTGGAGTGTATGGAACAGTATGTTGCATTTGAATTCCATTTTCGGTGCAAAAGTTGATGAATGTGTTTTTAACATATTCTCCACCATTATCAGTTCTTAGCTTAAGAATTTGATGTCCAGATTGTTTTTCAACAAAGGCCTTAAAGGCTAAGAACATTTTAAATACTTCACTCTTGAGTTTTAAGAAGTATACCCAAGTGCATCTGGAGAAATCATCAATGAAAGTTAAGAAATACTTGTAGCCAGAGAATGAAACAACTGGAAGTGGACCACATAAAGAACTATGAACAAGCTGTAAAGGGGTTGAGGCATGCCAAGAGGCACGTTTTTCAAAACTATCCCGACGATGTTTTCGGAGTACACATCCGGAACAAACACAATCTCTGTAGGATACCATTAAAAGACCTATCACCATATTTTCCTTACATAGATTCTGAAGGGAGCGATAGTTTAAGTGACCAAATCGCTCATGCCAAAGTTTGCTCACTTCATCATTATGAGCAACAAATACTGAGGGAAGATTTGATGACCAAAAGTTGTGAAACTTATACAACCTTGTGGAATCATCAGCAATACCAGTAGCTAGAATCTGTTTAGGATCTCTTAGATCCTTGATTACAACATCATGAGGTGAAAATTCAACAATTTTACCTTCACCTGAATGAGTTATCTGATATACAGATAGAAGGTTGCTGGATAAGGTTGGAACACATAATACATCATTAAACTGACCATTGTCTAGATGAACAGTTCCAGTCCCTACAACATTAAGAGATCTATCATCACCAACATATATATTTTTGGTGTTACAATCATTTAAAGAAGAAAACATGGCTTTGTTTTTGGCCATGTGATAAGAAGCTCCAAAATCAATGAGCCA
Source organism: Pinus taeda (assembly GCA_000404065.3). Classification (NCBI taxonomy): domain Eukaryota; kingdom Viridiplantae; phylum Streptophyta; class Pinopsida; order Pinales; family Pinaceae; genus Pinus; species Pinus taeda. The sequence continues at coordinate 95,394 of APFE031342075.1, read as the reverse complement.
CTCATGAGAATTAGAAGAAGAATATACATTTAATGTATATCCAGACCAAGATGTTTGACAACCATATGCAGAAAGTGTTATTCCTGAAGATGAAGTTGAAGTTGAAGAGTGCTCCAAATGGATATTATGCTTCTTTATTGCTGCTTCCAAGGCTTCCATCTTCTTAAAGCATTTGGATTCTAAGTGGCCATCTCGATTACAAAAGTTACAATGTCTATCAGTCTTCTTCCATTTGTTTTTATTGGTCTTATCATTTTGCTGAAATGATCTTTCGTTTTGAGACTGATTTTGCTTAGGACCCTTGTTTGGTTTAGGACCATTCTTTTTAGGATATGAGTTCTTAGGATTCTTTAAATTTGGTTGCTGCTGGGCGGCTAACGCTTTCTTAGAAGAGTTTCCAAGATTAAGAAGACCAAGGTGTAAGAGTTTTTCTTGTTCTCTTATTAAAGAATCACAAAAAGAATCAAAGGAAGGGGCCTTGTAGTCATGTCCTTGACAAATGAAAGCTTCCCTTGTAGAATGGAAGGTGGAAACAAACACAGAGTAGGCTGGTCCCAACTTAATAAGAATGCAATAAATAAGGGCACTATCTTCTTTCTTAACCTTAACACCTTCCAAGAGAAATCTAAGGGTCTTGAACTTGGACAAGAAATCTTCAATGCAAGAAAAATTATTAGGATCCAATGTAAGCAACTCATTTTTCAAGTTGATGGGCTCTAATTTCATTTTTAATCCCAAAAACCTTAGTGAGTTCTGCAATATGGAATCTAAGCTCAGGAGAAATAGACATCCCTATCAAACCACGTGCTTGATCTTGTCTATTTTCCCATTTTGCAACCTTGTCTTCATCTTTTGGTTTCTTCTCTTGGCCCGTGGCTTTTCTGTAGAGACCTTTACTTCTAAGTAAATCTTCCATGTAGGATACCCATTGGAAGTAGTTAGTGTTGTCAAGAATGACTTGGCATGGACTTTCCATTTTAAAAAAAATTTAAGCTGAATATGTTGAAGGTAAGTGTTCCAATGGATAGATCTCGAAAAATTAGGCTGTTTTAAAAAAAATGGCTCTTAAAAAGGCTTCCGGATGAAGAAGTTATGGCTTTTTGAAAAACAATTGTTGAAGTTGCCGGCAAAGTGCGCG
>APFE031342075.1:44533-94236 GCA_000404065.3 Pinus taeda | reverse complement strand
TGGCCATCTCGATTACAAAAGTGGCAATGTCTATCAGTCTTCTTCCCTTTGTTTTTATTTGCCTTATCATTTTGTTGAAATGATTTTTCATTTTGAGGCTAAAATTGCTTAGGACCCTTGTTTGATTTAGGACCATTCTTTTTAGGATACAGCTTCTTAAGATTCTTTGACTTTGGTTGATGTTGGGTAGCTAAGGCTTTCTTAGAAGAGTTTCCAAGATTAAAAAGACCAAGGTGTAAGAGTTTTTCTTGTTCTCTTATTAAAGAATCACAAAAGGCATCAAAGGAAGGGGACTTATAGTCTTGTCTTTAAGAAATGAAGGCTTCCCTTGTAGAATGGAAGGTGGAAACAAACACAGAGTAGGCTAGTCCCAACTTAATAAGAATGTAATAGATACCACATAGGAATTGATAGGGTTACCATCTTCTTTCTTAACCTTAACACCTTCCAAGAGAAGTCTAAGGGTCTTGAACTTGGACAGAAAATTTTCAATGGAAGAAAAATTAGTGGGGTCCAATGTAAGCAACTCATTTTCGAGTTGATGGGCTCTAAGTTCATTTTTAATTCCAAAAACTTTAGTGATCTGTTTCATTTCTTCATTAGGAGTATCAAGTTCTACGATATGGAATCTAAGGTCTGGAGAAATAGACATCCCTATCAACCCACGTGCTTGATCTTTCCTATTTTCCCATTTGGTTTCCTTATCTTCATCTTTCAGTTTGGTTTCTTGGCCTAAGGCTATTCTGTAAAGACCATTACTTCTAAGTAAATCCACAATGTAGGACCACCATTGGAAGTAGTTGGTGTTGTCAAGAATAACTTGGCATGGAATTTCCATTTTAATAGAAATTGAAGTTGTAGATGCTGAAAATAAGTGTTTGAATGGAAAGATCTCAAAAAAATAGGCTAATTAAAACAAAAGGGCTCTGAAAATGGCTTTCGGATGAAGAATTTATGGCTTTTTGAAGAAAAGTTGTTGAAAATGCCGACCAAGTGCGGGAATGTGCGGAAATGAATGATAATGTTATATTTAAAAAAAAGCGCCCCCTTTCCAAACTTAATCTAATTAGCTCAAAAAGAAGAAATACTTGAACTCAAAATCTCTATTCTCATAAAGTAGCTTTGGACCAAGTGAGCTAGATTAAAAGGTTAGTAATTTTTGGAAAAGAGGAAGGGGGTTTTTTTTGTTTTTTTTTTTTAATCACTGAAGCTTTGGGGTGCGTGCTTACTTGAGAAAGCTCTTTTTTTCCTACAAAAAAAAAACACAAAACCCAACACAGACATAAAAAAAAAAACAAACCTTACGGCTTGAAGTTGGCTTTAGCTGGAAACTAAATATTTTCCTCAATGTTTTTGGATTTTCGAGATCACACTAAGGTGCGGCAGAAAAGAGCATACGCATGAGAAAAATCCTTCCTTTTTGTTTCTAATTTGCCCAGATCACAGAGAGTGATGGGGTAAAGAGCATATGCATAAATGAAAGGTATAGATATGGTAATAAAAAAAACAAAGAGCTAAATAGACCGAAATAAACAGAGAGAAAATAACTAAAAACTCCAAATAAACACTGTATACCTCCAAATCTTAAAAATGACGTAGCTAGGGCTACCAGACACCTTTTCGCATGAAACGAAATGGGTTCCTCACTGGAACATATGCTCCCAACATAATAGAGTAGTCCTCTCGGCCTGTAAGAAGTCAAAAACAGTAGATCTAGGAAACAACAGTTGGATGTAGTTCTACCGGCTTCAGATTTGAATCACCAAAGGATGCGGCCCTCAACTTGGCTCTAATACAATGTAGGAATTTATAGGGTAAGTTCCTCAGACAGAACACCAAAGGACACCACTCACAAATGGATCATGGATCAATACACCAATATTGTTGACGTGGTTAAAACCCTAAAAGAGGGAAACAATCCACGGCTTGAGCCAATGCAGCCACTTCAGGAAATTTATTAATAAAAGAATGAAAATTTACATAAGCTTCTCTCGTGAACGTTTACACTACAAATGACCCTCCATGCTCTTTAAATAAATATCATGGACCAATCGGGTGTTAAGCCACAGATCAAGTGTCGGTAATACCAAGAAGAGAATGAACCGTCGAATCACTACATGTCATGACCATCAGATTGTAAGTTACAAAAGTACATAGTAAAGAAACACACTTTAACTAACTCTACACTAGACCAAGTTATACTTAACTATTTCCTATGTGTCGGAATATCCTAACACTTTCCAAGTTTAAAAAAATACAAAACCAACCCAAAAATATTTCCTTTCATGCCTCGTAGGAATAGGGACAACTTAGGGAAATTTTTTCCAATTACCCCCACTGCATCCAACAACCAACCTTCTCTCTTCTTCGGTGGTTGTGAACTGCAGGAACCCTTAGGTGAGCAACTTGACATATTTGAAGAACCTACAGTGGAAGAAGAAGAGGAGGAGCCCATTTCTACTGAACTAATGGCTGAAAACCAAAATGACAGAGGGAATAGAGAGAGAGTTGAGGGTGCCTTCCCCATCAAGGAAACCAATGGGGTCACTAAGATGAAAAATATAAGCCCCTCTATCCTACCTCATTTCCATGGCCTAACCAGAGGGGACCCCGACAATTTCATGTTTGAGTTTGTTGTTAAATGCCGAAACTATGACTATACAAATGATGAGAAAAAGTTAAAAATATTTCCATCTACCCTCAAGGATGCAGCATTGCGCTAATTCATGGGTTTACCTGGAGATAGCATCACAACTTGGGCTTAGATGCAGCAGGCTTTTAACAAAAAATATCGGGACTACTCCTGGTCAAAGGATACTAAAGAAGAAATTTTCAAGATGACCATAGGAAATGATGAATCCTTAGAGGATTATGAAGAAAAATTCCAGCTTAGTTACAAAAGGGCCAAGTGCACACCTGACCCTGAGTCACTAAAGCTAGTCCTACTTCGGGGAGTAAGAGAAGATCTTCTAGATACCTTACATTTGTTAGTAGGAGGAGATATCTACCAATTACCCTATGAGGATATCAAGACTGTCTTTAGAAACCATTCTAGGGTAGCCAAGAAAAAGGGTAGGGGTAGTCAACCTATGGCCAGTACATCATCTTCCACTCATCCATCAAGGGTGAAATTGGAGACATGCTAGAAGATTTCAAAAGCGAGATGCTGCAAACCCTTGCCTTGCAAATGGACACCATGATCATTAAGAGGAAGTAGGAGGAAGCAGAGAGAGCCTTGGCCATCTTTTGTCCTAGATGCACTAGGAGGCATCCTAGGAATGAATTTCCATTGAGCTCTATTGAAATTTGATCGGTCTGTGAAGTAAACCACTCCACAGACAAGTGACCTTCTTTACCCAGACTCAAATTTGTATATCAAGGAGCTGAAGGGGTCACTGAGAAACTTTGCTACATTAACCAAAGGAGACCTCATGGGCCTAGACCATACCAGTATGGCATGCAAGGGTTGTCCCATGCATATTACAACCTCAACCAAACCACAACCATACCTTCTTAGGGACCCCCTGCTCATCCTTCCTAGTCTAAACCCCCTCCTTGGTCCTATGCATTTCAGTATCACACTGAGCCAGCCAACCATTCATTTCAACCTTATGCTCTAGCAAAACCTCAGTGGAATAAACCACTCCAAGGGTGGAGGCCCCAATACAATAATGCTCTAGCTCTATTGCCTCCACCACCTGCCCAACCACAACTCCTAAAATCTGCTCCACCCAAGAAACCCTATATCCCTGCCCAGCCAAATATGAATCTGAACAATAGGCAGGCTCAACAAGTATACAGTGAAGAGAAGTCATGTCCAGCTTATGCTATGGAAATCCAGGAGATTAACCTGAGATTTGGGAGAGTTCTCTCGGATAACCAACCTCCACCTCCACCTAGGGAGGTTGAGGAAGAAAGAGAGGAAAGCAACCTTAAAGTAAATCCCCCCTTTCTTGAGAGATTAACACAACCACTCCAGCCTACCCCACAAGAGACTGAACTTTTAGGAGAATTGAAAAATCTAAGTGTAAAGATCCCACTTCTAGGCAATAAAAGATGTTCCCATTTACAATAAGTTGATTAAGGAGAAGTTCTTGAAGCATCTAGGGAGGCGAAAAGGGGATGCCCCTACCATTAATGTCATTGGGAAGCTATCTAACTTGATGTTGGGGCAAGTAATATGTCCAAAATATTTGGACCCTGAAAGCTCTGTAGTAGATGTGCACATCAATGGCACCATTGTCCCACGCACTTTGATCGATCTTGGGGCTACCATTAATGTGATGACCAAGGAAACCATGCTCAAGCTCAACCTCCAAGGTTCATTGAGGAATACCACAACAGTTCTGCAACTTGCAAACCGTTCCACAGTAACCCATGAGGGAATTGTGGAGGATGTGATGGTCTGCTGATGCTTACATTAATTGTAGATCTGGGAATATGACCATCAAGAATGGGCATATGTCCAAGAAATTAGTCATATACCCTCCTGCTCAACCTTCTCTAAAGCATGACTTACCTTTATGGTTGGAGAAGGAGGAAGAAGATGAAGTTTATTCTGCCCAACTTTATGCTTTAGAAGCAACCATGGGATGAGGATAGCAAGATGAGGGTGACTTGATTGAAAACCTACTTCAAAGTCCAACTCTCAGTTCATTACCCTTAGAAGAAGAAGTAAAGGAAACTCAAAACAATCATCCAATTGACTTATTCCTGGCCGATTCCAACCCACTCCATGTCAAAACCATAGAATTCGGCCCAGAGAGAACCTTGAAGATCAATCCATCTCTTTCTTCTCTCGAATTGGAGAAGCTATGAAACATGTTAAAGGAAAATCTAGATGCCTTCGCTTGGAGTTACAAGGAAATGAAGGGAGTACACCCTTCAGTGTGTACTCACCACATATACATCAAATAAGGTTGCAAGTTGGTCAAGCAAACACAAAGGAGGATGAATCCAGCTCTTAAATATATAGTCAAAGAAGAACTGCAAAAACTGTTAGATATAGGATTCATTTACGCTATCTCCAACAGTGAGTGGGTCTCTCCTTTCATGTTGGTTCCCAAGAAAAATGGTAAGTGGAGAATTTGTGTCAATTACAGGGAGTTGAACAAAGCCACAAAGAAGGATGATTTTCCTCTACCCTTCATTGACCAAGTGCTAGATGGCCAGGCAGGGAAACGTTTTTTTCTCTTTCCTAGATGGATTCAGTGGGTACAACCAAATCCAAATCTGCCCAAAAGACTAGGATAAGACCACATCCACTTGTCCTTGGGGTACTTTTTCCATTAGGGTACTTCTTTTTGGCCTATGTAATCCTCTTGCCACTTTCCAAAGAGAAGTCTTGAGTATTTTCGCCGAATTAGTCCATGATGCGGTGGAGATTTATATGGATGATTTTACACCTTATGGCTGTGATTTTCAAGAAGCCCTGTCTAAACTAGGCAAAGTACTGCACAAATGGATTGAAATGAACCCATCTCTCAGTCCTGAAAAATGTGAATTCTTAATGGTTGCAGGGACCGTGCTAGGTCATTCAATATCTCAGTAAGGATTGTAGGTGGACCCAAACAAAATAGCTATCATCCAAAGGGTCCCACATCCTCAAAAGCAGAGAGATGTCAAAAGTTTTCTAGGGTTAGTTGGATACTATTGAAGGTTGATGAAGGACATAAGCAAGTTAGCCTCTCCTTATTTGGTTTGTTGGCCAACTTTTTTGAGCTTATATGGTCAAAAAGTTGTCAAGAGGCCTTATACATCCTAAAGGATAAGTTAACCACTGCACCAATTATTTGAGGCCTGAATTGGGCCCTCCCCTTTCATATTCATGTTGATGCCTCACACAAAGCCATAGGAGAAACCCTAGGTCAAATAGATGAAAAATTGCCTTATGCTATCTATTTTATTAGTAAGAACTTATCAAAGGCTGAACTAAATTATACAACAACCGAAAAAGAACTCCTGGCTATTGTGCATTGATTAAACAAATTCAGGAATTATATTACAGGATATCAAACATTTGTGCATGTTGACCATGCTGCAATCAAATATTTAATGAACAAACCAGATGTGAATTCTCGAATTAGAATATTGTTACTTTTATTACAACAGTTTGATCTAACCATTGTTGATAAGCCTGGTAAGGAAAATGTTGTTGCAAAATTTTTGTATAGGGAAAATTTGCCTGTAGGTGAAGAAGGAATGGTGGATGACCAGTTACCGGATGAGCACTTATTTTCTATTTCAATTCTCTCTCCATGGTTTGCTGATATAGCAAACTATTTGGTATCAGCACAGTTCCCACCAAACTTGTCCTCCAAAGAAAAGAGAAAGGTAGTCAGGAAAAGTGCCCCCTTCACTTGGATTGGGAGCAATCTTTTCAAACTTCGCCCAAATCAAATCTTGAGAAGGTGTGTCAAAGAGGAGGAAGTCTTTGACATCCTTCTAACCTATCATGATGGGCCCTGTGAAGGTTAATTTGTAGCAAAGAGGACAAAATTCAAAGTGTTACAAGCAAGTCATTATTTGCCCACTCTTCATCAAGATGTGAAAAAATACACTAGTCAGTGTGATCGGTGGCAGAGGATGGGAAGGCCTATTCCAAGAGATTAAATCCATTTGCAACCTCAAGTGACTTTCGAGCCATTTGACTAGTGGGGCATGGACTTCAATGGACCTATTGACCCTCCTTCAAGGAAAAAATAGTACATTATTGTGTGCACTGATTATTTGACTAAGTGGGTTGAAACCAAGGCAACTATTCTACAAGATGATACTATAGAAATTACAGTGACCCAGAAATCCTACAGGAATCAATTCGAAGGAAAATCATGGATGTGTTAGGTCCCTAAAATTTACCCTCTTCATGATCTAGCACCACAACCTGTCCACCATCATCATCCTTGCACCCAACATTCAAAACAATCAGTTTCAAGGGTTTTTTCAGCCCTCAAAAAAAAAAAAAAAAAAAAAACAAACAAACAAAGGAAAAAAGCAAACAGAGAGGAATAAAGAGCATAACATGAGTATTATTTTCTCTCCACACTCTCACTCCTTCTTTCCATCCATGTCACCATCCTCACAGCCCTAGTAAGCGAAATGATTAAAGAGTTCTAAGGGAGAAGAAACTACAGGACATCCTGTAGGAAATCCTGTAGCAGCCTATCCCACAGAATACCAATCACGCCAACAACAAGTCTTCACCATGATGATCCAGGAGCTCCAAAGTAGAAGCATCAAATCTTCAACCACAGGTTCTTGTAAAAACAAAGAAGCCATTAGCAGACAACAAGAGGAGGAAGAAGAATCGCATGTAGCAAAGATACATAGTAGCACCTCTGGTCTTCAACAACTGCAGCATAGCAGCATTGGAACCACAAGTAAGTATCCCGCTCACTCTCTCATATGCATCATGTAGTCAAAAAATGTAAGGGTTACAAGATAGTTGGTTTATAAGTGAAAAGGTGGTGAGTTAACTTGGCCACCTTCGTTCAGTCAGCACATGCACAACCGAGTGTCCTCTCACACGTGGTTGCAGTCAACTCAAAGATAGAGAAGGAGTAGGACAAAAAGTGGTTAAACTACGGAAATAAGGTGGGAGCTAATTACGAGGAGTGGGAAATAATGAGGTGGTAGTGGAGCCCAATGGTCCAAAAATGGAAACATACCTTTGCTGCCAGCACACTACCTCGCCCAAATCACCATAAGAGGAAATAAAACATCATTCCCATGCATTCATGCATTTCACCTCCTCTAAAATCCCTCACTCAAGTCGCTCTCATACCCAGGAAACCCACTGGAAGCAATACTCCATTATTTCACTGCACAGGAATTCCTATAGGAGCATGCACAGGAATTCCTACAAGATACATAGAGACTGTCTATAAGATACATAGAGACTGTCTACAGGATTAGTAAAGAAGAATTCAAAAGGGATATCACAGGAGTTGGCCACTGCAAACAATCTAAAGAGGTAGGCTCTGTAACTACATCCCTTTTTGCAAGTAAATGAACCAAAAGTCCTCAAAGTTTGGGTGAATTTAGCAACTGTGTGAGGGAATTAAATACACAATCATCTCTATTTTGGTTCTGCATTTGAAAATTGTTTCAACCCTGTCATTTTCTCCTCAAACTTCACCAGCAAGATGATAGGAGGGTTTAATATGAGAGAGCCCACCAACACTGTGAGAATCCAACAACACCCCCAATTGCTTGAAATCTTCACAAGACATAATTGGATGGAGTTTTTCAAAAACTTAGAGGGTGTGATGATGAGGTGGCTCAAGAATTTTCTCTCTCCCTCACTTCACACACTAGAATCCATGCCACTATTGTGATAAGGGGCCTCACTATAGATCTCACCCTTAAGCTCATCAATAGAGTCATCACGCCTCCCCTAGGAATACCATGGAGGAAAGAAGAGAAAGGAGATAGCCAGGTTGCCAAAAGAAAATTCTTTTTATAAGGTGAGGAACCCACTGAGGACAAAAATGGAGTAAGAAGGGAAAGTCTACCATATCCATGGAATGACGTAGGCTACCAACTAATCAAATACATCTCATGTGAGGGTAGGTATAGTGTTGTCTATGGCTATCATCTCAAGATCCTTGAAGAATTAATATTTGGAGCATAAACACCCCCTCAACAAAGGCTCAGCATACCATACTTCTTGCTTCAATCACTCATAGACTCAAGCATCAAAGTGAAGGATGGAAACTCCCAACAGTTAGCTCACCATGGGTTGATTAGGATCCTCATAGAAGATGCCCTCCAAAACATCAAAACTCCTATAACATGGACAGCTTTCAGATACATGCCAGCAGAGGATGACATCAAAGCTCTCACTTATGATGTTAGTCCTATTGTCAGTGAAGAGGAAGTAGAACAGGAAGAGGAAGATACATAAGGAGATAAGGATGAGATGGATGAAGAAGGAGCTAACATAGAGGAAAATGGTGAAGATAAAGAAGAAGAGGGAGAATAGAAGGAGGCTGGTGAAGAAATAGAGAAGGAAATTAAGGAGGAAACTGATAGATATGATGAAGATCTACAAGAAGAAGAAGACAAGAAGGACATAGAGGAAGAAGGAAATGGAACATAGGGAACAAAGAACAATGAGGAGTCACCTAGGGTGTCTCCAAAAGCCACTGAGAGAGAGGCAACAACTGCCCTCACTGCTCTTAGCACCCCAATCAAGCAAAAAGGAAAAAGGTAGAGGCAAACCCCATTATATTTTAGGACAAGAAAGAGCACAAGAATAAGACAGGGGAAGCAACAAAAATGAACCAAAATTCCTATTGTGATTGAAGATCCCCCTACACAAAAAGACAAAATGCCTTCCCCTAAGTCCCCTATCATGTATGTGAGGAGGCCTACTACTAGATCAACTTCCTCAAAGGGAAAGGCAATCCTACAGGACACACAACAAAATCTACAGGAAGCAAAAATAGTCCTACAAGATACTCTGCCGAATCTACAAGAGGCACAGAAATTGGAGAGGAAGGTAGGGGAGCAGTAAGAAACTAAAGAGGAGGACCCATAGACAAAATAACATAGCCCCTAACCTAACTTGGACTCCTATTACCGGTTTATTGAAGGAGGTAGGGTTATACCTCAGAAATTTGCCATCCAACTATTCTTCGAGCTTGAGAAGGAGAGGGCTAGAACTCACCAATGGATGCAGATCGCAAATCAAAGGGGCTGGAAGACATTGGACACATGGAAGAGAAAATCAAAGAAATGGGCAGAGAGCTAAGTGGCTTGAGGGATAGAGAAGATATAATGAGAAATAAACTAGAGACATAAAATGCATGGCTGAGGGGACAGCTATAGGAAAGAGAGAACCAATTGGCATGTACGGCCAGTATCTCCTTGGAAGCAATCTAGTGTAGGATGCCAGCTAAATCCTATGCTCTCTACCTCAAAGAATAATGGCTACAGTTTCATATTAAGACCCTGACACATAGAGGAACCATGCCATTTCAGGACTACAGGCAGTTTATTGATCTTTATGATCAAAGTACACTAGAGGATAGGGCCAAAATAGCTGAGTTTTATTTGCACAACATGGCCCTCACAGACATGAATTTATGGGACCCTAATGCCAAGATAGGAGATCTACAGTTAATGGTTGTGGAATCATTGATGAACCATGAGGAGTCAAGAGCTACAGGGATGAAAAGGATATTGGCAAGAGAGCAAACTAAACTTCTTCTGATCAGAGTTGAACAATCAAATCCCATGGCCCTCATCAGTACCCATAATTTGATTGCAAACGATCCTCAGCTAGCACCAATATATCTTGCTGCCCAAGAGCAAGCAATTTCACATTCTGAGGACATGTTTAGGTTGCTAGGAGATGATAGTATACATGCTTACCTGAGGAGATGGAACATCCTACCATACAGTTTAATGATAAGAGAATATCACTCCCCTCAAAGGTTGAGAGAGGCACTCAATAGGACACCTATGTATAAGCAATCTATGAAAAGGTTGAAAGTCAATTGGATAGGTCAAAAACTCAGTCCACCACTACTCTTAGGGATGCTAGAAGGGAGAAAAGAAGAAGAAGAAAAGCGGCAGTGGGAAGAAGTAGAAAATAAAGCAAGCTTCTATGAACAAGAAGAGGAGACCACAGCAGAGGCATGGGATGTTAGAGAGGCTACCGGAGCCATAAAGGATATGGATATTGAGTAAGTGGCTCAGAGGATGAGAAACACTTTCATTAGGGGGGTGATGATGAGCCTCATAATTGGGTAATTATATGGGCCTTAATTCACCTCCTAGCTTAGTAAAACCAACTATTCTCATAACTTATTGCAGGGTTTTGGTTATATTTTGTTTATGAGGTGAGTTAGAGTTGGATATTTTGCTTTGTCGTCTAATGTGCATTTAATGCAAGATTAAAGGAGAAAATCAAGGAATTTTGGCAAAGACCAAGGTCAAAACTCGAATGGGACAAGGGAGAGGGATTATAGGAGTTAAATCCTCCTCAATTACTACCCCTCCATTCGAATATTCCTCCATCAACTTGGAGTGCAAACAGCCAAATCATGAGGACTAGAAGGCAGCGAAGCAAGTAAGAGACAAAGCACCAGTTTAACTCGAGTTTGGGAGCCGAGGCTCCCTAATTTTAAGGAAGTCGTTGGAGACTTCAGATGTATAAGTAGAGAGGCCTAGGACCTTAATAGGATTCATATTTTTTATTGTAGAACTCTACTCTATGTTCGAGTTGCAAGACTTGTGACAGTTCTTTTATTGTAATTTGTTGTTTTGGTAATAAGAATGAGTTTTGTTTTGAGCCAACACTGAGTTAACTTAGAGGGCCGAAGCTCTTGGGTTAGGGCCCAACCCTAGGAGCCCAGGTTCCTCTTGATTGTACATGTATGCTTAGTGTAGATTCATAGCTTAATTGTTAATTTGCTTATTAGATGCATTTCCATTACAAGTAGTGTAAATTAGGTTGGTTGTGTGATAGTTTTCTTCCATTTGTGTTTTAATTCAAGTAGAAAGTTAGTAAAGAGAAAAAGGATCACCACAAGGTTATTAGCAGGTGTCGTAGCCCCAAAAACATATATTTATAGTTCTTTTATGAGCTTTGGAGTTTATTGTCTTTAATTCAATATTTGGTTAATGTTGCAAGGTAGATTTCATTGTCATATTTTCCATCTCAATTTCTGCAATAGATATCACTCATGCTTTCATTCCCTTCAGCAACTTTCTTCATGCATAATATAGGCAGTTGATTCATTAGTTCTGCTTTTCTAGTTTATAAAAATGTATCTTGTTGCATAACTTTTTGGAAGACACACATGTTTTATGCAGAGCAGGTGCTTCAGGAGGAGACCAAGACTTCATAGCCAGTAGACACCTTCCACTTCATCCACCTTAGCCATCCCTTGCTTTCACCATCACCCTCACTAGTTTTTCATCATTTTTCATTAAAATTATCCCAAACACATTGAGTGAATCTAGCCATCTCTTATCTTGGATATTGATTCCTAAGTGCTCGTAGACCTTCTAACACTCCATTCCACCCATCACACACCTTTCCTAAGCCTCCCAACACCTCACATTTATTTCTCGGCTATATCCTATAGGTTTCTTATAATTCCTACAGGATCATCGTGTAGGTTCCTAGTACATCCAGTAGGTTTTCCTGAAACGGCCTATTTTGAGGGTGAATTGAGGGAAAAGCTCTAGGAAGTCACAAAAAGCCTCCTAGGACCCCTCCACACCATCCAACCACTTCATAAACCTTCTAGCCATCCTCAAACACCGTCAATCCACCTATCACATCCACAAGAACAATTATTTTGCATATTTGGTTTTGCATAAAAAGACAAAAAAAGTGAAAACAGATTTAGTTTAGTTTCTTTATCTACACATTAGTATTGTTTGATGCTTCTTACTTTTGCAACTTAGATAGTAGCATTTTTTTATTGTTGATTTAGCATTTCTTCTCTAGCATAACTTCATAAATGGTTAATTAGGGTATGGTGTGGTTTAGCATTACATGTTTCCTTTCTCCATTACTGCAGTAGAGTAACTCTCTTAGGGTAGATTTTCCTTTCTTCCATCAAAGAATCAAGCTTCTTCTGACTCTATAGAAGTCTAGCTTGGAACCCCAGTGATCTCTCGCCAGCTAAACAATGATAACAGGCAGAACCATCACTATTATTGTGCATACATCACTGTCACCTCCAAGTTTGTATGAACCATAGGTTGATAAGTAAAGCTGGTAGCCCAGGAGTTGCAGCATCCTTGATGCAATACTAGTGCTCATCAGTTCAGGACCCAAAAAACTACCAAAAATAGTAAATGCTGAAATAAACAAGGAAACAGATGAAATTGATTGGAGGTTTAGGTGGAATATGCAGGTGGCCACCAATATCCACCTGGATTAGTCCTCCCCCTTAGGAATCAATGGACCCCATTACGTGTAGAGCCTCCATGAGGTGAGGAAATTTATGTTGAACCTAGTCCCTAGTGAACCACTTGCCTTGGTGAAGGACTTGGCCTATTTTGACAACTTCATATAGATATATCCTCTGTTGGCGAGTGTTCTTGAACTGTGTATCCATGATCTGATCAGTTGTGGCCTATTCCATGCAGTCTTGGTTCATCTCTGTTGGTGTGAGTTGTTTTGTAATGTCGAATGTGTCCATCAATGGTGGAAAGTATGGCGGAAGGTGATCTACATTGAACACTAGGTGTAGACCAAGTAACGGTGGAATTTTGAGCTTGAAGGCATTATCCCCCACAACCTTGGTGATGGTGTATGACCCATATTAGAGTGAGTGAAGTTTGGGATGGAGCCCACCGAGGCACTCCTTCTGTAAATGTTGCCAAACATTAACGCGCACTTGGAACTTATGTGGAACCCAATGTCAATCATGGCATTGCTTGTACTTAGGATTGGCTCTATCCAATATATCATGGACCTATTGTCAAATGTGTTGAATGCAATCAATGAAGTTGTTAGTGTGGTCGACTTCAGACTGGATGTGATTTGAATCTTCCTGGGTAGCTGCAAATGGTGTGGCCACATCAATGGGACATAATGGTTGAAATCCCAGCCATAAAGAGGTTTTGTCCCATTGAGCTATGGAGAGCTCTGTTTTAGTCTTACTAGACATAGGGGAGGCTTTCATCCCATGTGCATGGATGCTTCAAGTTGTACATGCACAGAATGTGTAAGATCATCATGTTGAAGACCTTTGTTTGACCATCAGTTTGGGGATGGAAATTCATGGACTTAGTAAGTTTGGTATCTAGCATCGACCAGAGACTTGACCAAAATGCACTTAGGAATCTGTTGTCCCAATCTGAGACAATGGAATGTGGGCTCCCAAAGTGTACCCACACTCTCTCAAAGAAGAGTTTAGTAGTGGCCTCTACTATGATACTCTAATTACTGGCACCATAATGGCCATCTTAGAGAATCTATTGACGACCATGAAAACGCAGTCAATGTCATGCTTAGAAGAAGAAAGTCCTGACATGTAATCCAAGGAGATGGATTCCCAAGGTTGAATAAGAGTAGGAAGAGGAGTATATATGCGTAAATTCTTGATGGTTGGTTTGGAAATGGCGTAGGCATTGCAAGATTTAATGTACCCCCAAGCATCCTGATGAAGGCTCAGCCAATAAAAATACTTCTATAGTACTACCACTATTTTCTCTAACCCAAAATGTCTAGCAACCCGACTGTAGTGCGCCTCCAAAATCTCCAAAGTCATCATGGCATGCTCGCTTGAAGGAACAAAAATGTGTCCTAGGTGGCATAATAGTGCATCCTGGAGGTGAAAATTTGGAACTTGCTTACCTTCTAGGAGTATTTGGCATGTGTTGTTGAATTCTTAATCGCTCTTGTAAAGATTCGGCCACCCCAAAGTATCATGCCCATAGTAATTGAGCACAGTTATCAATGCCATGAATCTTGTCGCACTCGAAAAGACCTTTCTAACAAGGTATCGTACGCGCCAAATGGAGACAATATGACCAAGTTACGACCCTGAGAATTTGGCTACCCAACTAACGCCAACGAGGCCCACAAACTCTTAGTGTTCCATCTCCTGGGGTTATGGTTTTGGTTGTTTATGGTTTTCCCTTATTTTTCAATAATAAACAGGCCCTTGAGCCTCATTGCAACATAATTCAAAGGCATGTAGCCGCCACATCTCTTCTCAGAGATAAGCTACCATTGCCCAAGCTAGTTATTTCCATTTTGTTTGTAAGCATATTTCAGTATTTTGATATTAACGAAATGAAGTGTTATTTATATTGCATCTCTGTATTTATGGTTATATCTATAATTTTTCGTGTTCATGTTTAAGTTTGGATAAGTGATATTAGAGTGGTATGCTCTTTCTCTATTTTTCTTTGCATGTCCTCAACAAGGTCAGGGTATAAGGGGTTAGGGCTCGATTTGGTTGAACCTTTGCAAGACTGGCCTCGCAAACCCCGACAGCCTCCCATGGTGAAAGAAAATAAAGATGAGGGGGCAAGAGATCCTATAAAAAAAAATTCAAAGAAGCCCTTGAGCAACATAGGAACGCGATGATGGATAACTTTTCCCATATCCTTCGACAACTACCCACAACTGACATATCTTTATCTAGTAGCCACTTTGGAAGCACCACTCATTTTAAGGTATAAGTTAACTTTGACATTCCCATATTTGAGGGTCAGATAGATGCAGACATCATAGATAAATTGTTGAATCTGTTGGAAGGATATTTTTCATTTCATGACCTATCCAATCAGGAAAAGATTACTTTTTCACTTCTCAAAGTCACCCCACACATCAAGGACTGGTGGGAAACCTACTATGAACAAAAGGATGAGGGAATCCTCACAGCTTTCAGCCACACCCACTTTGGATTCTTTCTAAGATGCCATCAAGGAATAATATTACTGTATCGGGAGCTATGAAGATAAATACATAAAGTGGACCATGCTACGATAGTGAATGGACCAAGATGTGTTAGAGTTCACAAATTTTTTCCATACCCTCCGCACAAAATTGGGTATCAAGGATTTTGAGCAACATTTGGTACTCAAGTACCACAGCTATCTCCGTAAGTAGATCTAGGATAAGATGGAGTTCCTGGACATCTCCTTGCTCAACACAACATATAAATATATTGTCAATATTAAGGAAAACTTTAAATAGAGGAAGGTATACTTTGCATCTGCTAATCTGAAGTAAGGAAAAAGCATCCCCAAACCACAGAGCAAAGGCCCAAGCCAAGGTACATTGACCCAAGACATCCTACCGAAGTCGCAAGAAAAGAACAACAACACGAAGACAAAGAAGGACGCAAGAAAATGGTGTGAGTTCCATAAGAGCTCTACTCACAACACAATTAAGTGTTGGGCCAAGCAGTCACTGGTGGTTAAGATGAAGGCTTCTAAATCAGATGCATGTTTCGACTCTGAGTCAGAACCGGACAAGGGGAATGACAAAGGGAAGCGAATCATTGATTCGGAGCCCAATTCCATCATCACCACTATTAGTTCCTGTAGTCATGTCAGTCACCTGTGATCAAATATGCTCATACAAGGTTTGTTAGGGTCTCGAGGTCAAATTTTATCATTTCATTAGGTTTCAAAACAAAATCTGATCATTGGTTGTTGTGTCTAGGTCACTGTTGTTCCCTTCACTTACTCATGGTCTTCATCACTCATCATGGTCATTGTCTTCTTCGAGGTATCATATTTTCATTCAAGTGTCTTGGCTCATGAAATGGTTAAATTCCTCATTTTAGGTCATGGTCTAGGGTTTCACTCCATGTGCCATCATGATACCATATGTCAAAAAAAAAAACATGTCCATCATGTGAGTCTGTGGGTAAAGGTAGTTAGCAGTTTAGGAAAATAAATATAAAGGTAAAGGTAATGTTTTATTTCAAATAAGACAATATTGCATTACACGACCTTGTCTCATCATTTCTCAAAGGGACATATGATGTCATGACACTACCAAAACAAACATCAACTTTCAAGCTACATAGGACCATCCAAAGCATCAAAAGGGTTTCATTTCAGAATTCACAAGTTTAAGCATCTCCTTGGCAAGTAAATAAACATCTGGCACCTCTTAGGCATCCTTCATTTTGAAGAACTCAATGAAAAATCCTCTCCTAGGGTTTCGTTGTGCTTTTTCTTCATTGCAATGAGACAAATCCTATTTTTTATGTTCCATAACCCCCTCACATACCTTATATGCCCCTCCCAACCATTTCCCATACCCATTCCCTTCATTTCCCCTCATTTTCCCTAAACCCTAGCTTAATGCTGTGTTTTTGCAAATTTCTAGGCTAGGACTGTTTTTTTGACTTTTTCACAACTTTCCCTCACACTTATCAATACATTACACCGCCTTACACTCCCTACCACCGAGAATTTTCCTAAGAATTTAGAAATCCCCTAACCCCTTCATTCCCCTCCATCTACAAGACTGTCTCAAATCCCCTGTTTTCCTAAAGCTAAACCCTAATTCTTCCACCTAGTGAGCTGGGCTTTCACCTTGGAATCAAAGGACACACACACTAAAAATAAGAAGTAAAATAATGGAGGACTTGTCTAAATAGTTGAGCCATCTAACATCAAAGAGATCATTGCCTCACAAACTCATCAAGAGGTCATTTGCAGCACACATGGATGGTTTTGCTTCAAAGTGTGTTTCTGACCTAATGGAGATGAAATTGACAAAAGTGGAAAAGGTTTTTGTCAATAATATACCAAGGGAAAAAAAATCCTTCATTTTTTACACATGTATCATAGATTGGGAGATATGAAACTTTCTTGGAGACCTGTGTCAGAAAATCAAAATGTTTCAAGTTAATTTCTTGTTTTAGTCATGATTTTGTGGCATGGATTCCAAGTACATGAAAATTATTTTTGAGAAAATAACAGAAAAATGTCTTAAAAACACCCTTATCTACAAAACCCTCTCTCATTTTTCCAAAAATCCTTATGGTTAGAGAGATATCGGTCCATCTTTGAGCCCTATTTTTGCAAAAAAACCCAAAATTTTGACCCTGCAGTGCTGCGCATTTTCCTCAAAGATCCAAATGACAAGTGGCTTGAATTTTTGGAAAGATGATGCCCTCCTCACCAAACCCATTCCCTCATATTGTCCATACAGTGCTCATATTTGAGAAAAATGAGAAAAAGGGATAAAAAATCAACACTCTACCCCTCTTTTTTACAGTCACTGCGCTTTTGGAGACACCTTGGAGAATCATTTTTTGATGGCCTTCCATGGGTCATTTTAAAAAATTCAAGATTTTCCTAAAATGAGACAAGAAATGCTAGTTGACCATTCTCTCATATTTCAAATTTGACTTTAGAAAGGCACCTAAAAGTGGCCTCAAAGTTGGCACTGCACTTCTGCAATTTTCGGAGTTTTCAATTAAAAATCCCACTGTGTAATTTCTCAGTTTTCTAGTTTGACTCGGCCAAAGGTAACTTAATGATGTACCTTCAGTAGCTCAAATTATAGATGATGTAATCATGAATAAATAGGCATTATAGGTTGTTTTATGGTTAATTAGGCCTCATAAATGAAGCAAAAGTCAAATCAAAGTCTAAGAGAAGAGTTTGTTTTTGACCTTCTCACTCTCACTTATTGGTTGAGAGATTCTTGGAAAATATTCCACCACTTAGGGATTCGACACCTAAAGGTGGGGAAGCTATTTTTTTTATTCTATATGTATCATTTCTCATTCAGAGAGAAGGGTTGGACTTCAGAGGAGAGGACTTGTGTCTTATGATATCACACAATTAATCAAGGAGCAGTTGCAACTATTTTTCAAGAACACATGTGCAGTGAGTTTGTGGTGTTTTTTTCTTTCTATATCAGTTTCTTATGAATGAATCCATTTCTTTTAACATATTTTTCTTTCCTCATTGATTTTCCTTGCAGTTATCTAGGCAGAATTCTTTACATTCAAAGCTCTGCTTATGTGGAAAATCATGTTTGTGTATTTCTTCTTCTAGATTAATGAATTCATTGTAATACATGCTCATTATGAATTTCTAAACTTTTCATACCCTACACTACATTGACCAAATTCTCAGATTCATCATAAGACACTACTATCTTGCTCCTCTTTATGCCTACTACTGCAACCCTTTGATACCATGACCTAATTGCTTTCTCTCATCCCTGGTCCAACAACATAAAAACCTTAAATGTTCAAAAACTCAACTAAAACTTTTACATCTAGCTTAAAATCCATTTTTCTTTCAGTTGTTGACTGATAAATCCTTAGAGAGATCCCTCTCTGGTTTAGCAGGGCTAGCTGTTGAACTACAAGTGGTTTGAAGCTACGTCTTTCGATCTCCTCCTCAGCATGGGACATTGTAGGGGCTAACGTTTTAGCACCATTTCCGGGGAACGATAGATCATATATTCCCTACGAAAGAACGACAAGGATCAGATATGATTGCTGGTGGTGGACAGTGATCAGTCATAGGAAGGCTGAAGCATCCCACCTGGCGACTCCAATCAGTTTCATGCAAGTTCAAAGTACCCCATTTGTGACTGAATTGGCGACTTTCACTGTTGCAAGATGAATCCCAGATCTGTAATGTATACTCCCTTAAATCATGCTCATATTCTAGGTTTTCCAAACCACATGCCTTTTGTAGATTGGAAGACTTATTTGCTGAAGTTCAAATATGAGGTAGGAGAGCATGTTGCTCTTCACTTGGTCAAATTTCACATGCATGTAAATAGGCTGCAAATTCAGTTTCCTAAAGATTTTCTGATGAAGATTTTCATGGCCACTTTGGATGAACAAGCAAGATCATGGTATGAAGGTTTGCCACCTAGTTGTATTTATTCACTTGCTAATTTTCATATGACGTTTTATGAAAAATTTAAAGAAGAAAATCCATCTTTACTATTGGTAAAAGATTGTTGCAAACATTTTCAAAGTTTTATTCATCATTTGGAAAGTGTTTATGGTGATGAAGAGTTCATGGATGAAGAGATCCTGGAGGCTTTATATGATAGCCCTTTCCATCACCAAGAAGAACAAGTGTTTTCTCTCTTGGATGAAAGTGAAATTGAGAAGGACTCCAATGATGACATTAAAAAGGTTGTAGACATTTTAGAAGAACAAGAGAACATTTAGCATTGTTTTGATGAAGAAATGATGCTTATGAATGATAGCCATGTTCCATCCTACGAGTTTGATGAATCTGTGCAACAGATTTGTTAGTCTTTTAATTGAAGGTATGAAGATTGTCATTCATTTTTTGTTTTAGATTGTTCTTTCTCTGGGTCTTTATTTCAAGGTCAAGTTTGTGAAGACCAAGATGAGGTTTTTGATGAAATGCATGAAGAAGGATCTGAAACACTATTCCAAGAGAATATTCATGCAAATCATAATTTCGAAATAGCATGTGTGGAGGTTTCAGACAATGTAATTATGGCAGAGAATAGTCATCAAACATTGCAAGTAGATGATGAGCAGCAATAAAGGAGTGGTTGTTTTAGAGCCTCATGCACATGATGATCTTCCTCCAGGTAAAGAAAATGAGGAGATTGTTATGGATCCTATGGATGTGCATATCTTTTCTATTGATGATATGGTTGCCTCAAATGCAAATTTTCAAGAACAAACTTCCCTTTTTCCTGATGCGAATGAAAAACTTAATGAACCTATTCATCTTGACAAAACATTTGCATTGGAAAATGAAGGGTATGCTTGTATTTCTATTGATTTTCAAGATAGGGTAACATTTCAGATTATTCAGGATCCTTTTTCTAATTTGTTTCATTCATCAAGGGAGATCCATTTTATTGTATTTATGGATCATGTACATATGTTCAGTGGACACTTGGAGTTGCCTAGGTTTTGTTTTTTCTTCTTGCTTGAGGAAAGTGGGATCAAGATTCAAGTAAGTAGCCATTTCCTGGATTGGTTACACTGGAGGGATCATTACACATGATTGTATATATATTTCTTCAACAGGTGGGTGGTTATCCTCACAATTTGAAGCCCTCAAACCTCAATGGTTTGCTGCCATAATTATGTTCAGTCAATATGTTTTTATAGTCAAGTCAGTTTAGTTAGTCAATCAATTTTCACTTTTGAGTTCTGTCTTTGCATTTTGACTCCATGCCCAATGGATAAGGCCACCTGGTCTATGGTGTTCTTGATACCTCCAAGGAGCTGCCATCCCCAGTTGGAGCCAATGTTAGTTTATGCTAGTCATGTTAGTCACCAGTGATCAAATATTCTCTTACAAGGTTTGTTAGGGTCTCGAGGTCAAATTTTATCATTTCATTAGGTTTCAAAATAAAATTTGGTCATTGGTTGTTATGTCTAGGTCAGTGCTACTCCTTTTACATACTCATGGTCTTCATCACTCATCATGGTCATTGTCTTCTTCGAGGTATCATATCTTCATTTAAGTGTCCTGGGTCATGAAATGGTTAAATTCCACATTTTAGGTCATGGTCTAGGGTTTCACTCCATGTGTCATCATGATACCATATGTCAAAACAAAAACATTTCCGTCATGTGAGTCAGTGGGTAAAGGGAGTTAGCAACTTAGGGAAAGCAAAATAAAGGTAAAGGTAATGTTTTATTTCAAATAAGAAAATGTTGAAGTACACCACCTCGTCTCATCATTTCTCAAAGGGACATATGATGTCATGCCACTACCAAAACAAAAATTGACTTTCAAGCTACAAAGGACAATCCAAAGCATCAAAATGGTTTAATTTTAGAATTCACAATTTTAATCATCTCCTTTTCAAGTAAATAAACATCTGGCACCTCTTATGAATCCTTCATTTTGAAGAACTCAGTGAAAATCCCTCTCCTAGGGTTTTGTTGTGCTTTTGGTCTCCAAATGCTTTTGCTTCATTGTAGTGAGAAAAATACTAGCTTTTGTGCTCCATAAACCCCTCACATACCTTATATACCCCTCTCAATCATTTCCCATACCCATTCCCTTAATTTCCCCTCATTTTCCCTAAACCCTAGCTCAATGCTACTTTTTTGCAAATTTCTAGGCTAGGGTTGTGTTTTAGACTTTGCCTCACGTTTTTCAAGAAATTCCACCTCCTTAAACTCCCTAACATCTATCCCTACCACCAAAAATTTTCCCAACAATTTATGAAGCCGCTAACCCCTTCATTCCCCTCCATCTACAAGACTCTCAAATCCCCTGTTTTCCTAAAACTAAACCCTATTTCTTCCTCCTAGTGAGATAGGGTTTCACCTCAGAAGAAGAGGCCACACACACTGAAAATAAGAAGTAAAATAATGGAGGACATGTCTGAATAGTTGAGCCATCTAACATCAAATATATTAGTGCCTCACAAACTCATCAAGAGGTCATTTGCGACATAGAGGGACGATTTTGCTTCAAAGTGTGTTTCTGACCAAATGGAGAAGAAATTGGCAAAAGTGGAAGAGGTTTTTGTCAATAATATACCTTCATATTTTAAATAGGTATCATATATTGGGAGATATGAAACTTTCTTGGAGACCTATGTCAAAAAATCAAGAACTTTCAAGTTAATTTAATTTTTTAGACATGATTTTGTGGCATAGATTTCGAGAAAATGAGAATGAATTTCCAAAAATGGAGCGAGGTTTTTCTTCAAAGAATATATTTCTACAAAAACCCCTCCCATTGATCCAAAAATCCTTCTGGTTAGAGATATACCGCTCCATATGTGAGCCTCATTTTTGCAGAAAAACCCAAAATTTTGACCCTACCAAAAACCGCTTTTTCCTCATAGCTCCAAATGACAAGTGGCTTGAATTTTTGGAAATTTGATGCCCTCCTTGCAAAACCCATTTCTTCATATTGTCCAGACAGGGCTCATATTTTGAGAAAAATTAGAAAAGGGGATCAAAAATCAACACCGAGCCCCTCTTTTTCACAGGCGTTGCGCTTTTGGGGACACCATGGGAGAATCAAATTTTGAAGGCCTTCCCATGGGTAATTTTCAAAAATTCAAGATTTTCCAGAAATGAGACAAGAAAAGATAGTTGACCATTCTCTCATATTTAAAATTTGACTTCAAAAAGTCACCTAAAAGTGGCCTCAAAGTTGGCACTATGCTTTTGCAATTTTCTAAGTTTTCAATTAAAAATCCCACTATGTAATTTCTAAGTTTTCTAGTTTGACTTGGTCAAAGGTAACTTAATGATGTACCTTCAGTAGTTATAAGTCTAGATGATGTAATCATGAATAAATAGGCATTATAGGTTTCTTTTATGGTTAATTAGGCCTCATAAATGAAGCAAAACTCAAATCAAAGTCTAAGAGAAGAGTTTGTTTCTGAGCTTCTCACTCTCACTTGTTGGTTGAGAGATTATTGGAAACTATTCCACCACTTAGGGATTCGTCCCCTAAAGGTGGGGAATTTTTTTGTTTATTCTATATGTATCATTTCTCATTCAAAGAGAAGGGTAGGACTTCAAAGGAGAGGACTTGTATCTTATGATTTCACACAGTTAATCAAGGAGCAGTTGCAACTATTTTTCAAGAATACATGTGCAATGAGTTTGTGGTGTTATTTTATTTCTATATCGGTTTCTTATGAATGAATCCATTTCAGTTAACATATTTTTCTTTCCTCGGTGATTTTCCTTACAGTTATATAGGCATAATTCTTTACATTCAAATGTATGTTTATGTGGAAAATCATGTTTGTGTATTTCTTCTTCTAGATTAATGAATTCATGGTAATACATGCTCATTATGACTTTCTAAAATTTTCAGGCCCTACACTACATTGTGAAAATTCTCAGATTCATCACAAGTCACTGCTCTCTTGCTCCTCTTTATGCCTGCTACTACAACCCTTTGAGACCTTGACCTAATTGCTTTTTCTCATCCCTAGTCCAACAACCTAAAAACCATACATTTTCAAAAACTCATCTGAAACTATTATAACTAGCCAAAAATCAATTTCTCTTTCATTCAATGACTGTCAAATCCTTAGAGAGATCCCTCTTTGGTTTAGCAAGGCTAGCTGCTGAACTGCAAGTGGTTTTTGGTTACCTCTTTCGATCTCCTCCTCAACCTGGGACATTGTAGAGGATAAAAGCCACCACAAAGATCCAAAAGAATGAGTACGAATATCAAGAGGAAGGGGAATGCCTCATCCACTCACGGATGTGGGTAAAGCATTCTCCACTGTGATTCATTTTTGACAGCGGAAGCCAAAAGAACCTCATTTCAGCAGAGGTGATGGAGTGTTTGGTCCTACTGATGACAATGCATCCGCAACCATACATCATTTGGTGGCTTCATCAAGGATGAGATCTCCGCATCAACCAGTAGTGTCACCTTCCCTATAGCATCAAAACCTTCACGGATGAGGTACTGTGTGATGTTACTCCTCTTGAAGTTTGTGATGTATTATTAGGACAACGAGACTAGTGGAAGTGCAATGTTGCATATGAGTCTAAACCTCGCTCTGTAATTATTACTTTGGGAAATAAGTTGTACATGATACTAGAAGTATTCCTGCCTACTTCCATCTCTTTGATCACTGCAAAGAAATGTAGTAAGATCATTTCCGAGACCAGGAAATTTGTTTTCCTTATGATTCTCCCTTAGGGCAAGAAGAAGGTTGTTGTCACGGCTTCTGGACAGGGCTCCTCCATATAGCAACAATAGATGGACAAGGTCATGGAGGAGTACAGTGAGATTTTCGCCTCACCTACAGGGTACCTCTCCATTGTCAGGTCAAGCACTCCATCGATATGACCCTGGGCGTGTTGTGTTATGCCCTTGACCTGTGAGAAATTACAGAATACCAAATATGCAAAGAAATACAACCCAGAACACAGAACAAAAAGAGAAAAACAACAAGTATTCTATTATTCAGAGATGAAAGCAATGTTCACTTACCTCTTCGAGGGGGCAACTTCCAGAAGAGAAGAGCTCGAAAATAAGACTCAATATTTCTCAATGGGGAGTCTCTATCCTTTATATAAGATTCATACATGCAATACCATGGGGAATTATCATGGTTCTCTCAATACCATCTATCTAATACCATGGCCCATTTGCAACTAACTGTGGTCCCTTTCTTAAATGCAAGTCAACCACTTACAATTATTAATACAGGCTTTATTGACTCTTTAAGTAACTATAACTATGACTCGACCCTATTACATAAATAAAGGGATTAGGGTTGGACCCTAACATGCTGCTACCTAATGGACTGATCTATCGACGTTCTATTCCAGAGAAAGATGAGATCAAGAGGAAAGTTCATTAGTTGTTGAAGAAAGGGTACATTAAGCCAAGTTCATCACCCTGTGGGAGTCCGATTGTATTGTTACAGAAGAAGGATGGGACATAAAGACTCTGTATATACTATCAAGCACTGAATAAGATCATTTTTTGGAATAGGTACCCAATACCACGAATTGATGACCTTCTAGACCATCTCAAGAGGGGAAAATATTTCAGCAAGATTGACTTGAAGCCTAGTTATCACCAGGTGCTTATCAAACCCTCTGATGTGTGGAAGATTTCCTTCAAATCTAAGGAGGGCCTTTTCGAATGGTTATTCATGCCTTTTGAGTTGACTAATTCCCCCGAAACCTTCATGAGATTGATGGATGACATCTTGCGACCCTTCACCAATACATTCATAGTAGTGTATTTAGATAACATCTTGATCTTCAACCAGAGTTGGGAAGAGCACCTCCACCATATTCGACAGGTCCTTCAAACCTTGTGATAACACAAGTTGTGTGCCAATTTGGAGAAATGAAATTTTGGCATGACCCAGGTTCAATATTTGAGGTACATCATCAATGAGCAGGGTGTGCATGTGGATCTAGCCAAGATACAATTCATTCGGGATTGGCTAGCCCCAACCACTCTAACATAGCTCTACAACTTTTTGGATCTTGCCAATTTCTACCACAGGTTCATGTTGGGGTTCTCTCATATCATTTGGCCTTTAAGTCAAGTCACCAAGGGTGAAGCAAAATAATTTTTTCTTGATGTAAAACCCAACAGAAGGTGTTTGTCGAGTGTAAGAATAGTCTCTACTCTGCACCAATGCTTGCATTAATAGACCTGCAACAATAATTTGAGATTGAGACAGACACCTCCGACTATGCTATTGGTGCAATTCTTACTCAGCAGGGGCATCCAGTGGCTTACCACAATGAGACACTTTTAGACAAAATTCAAAAGTATTCCACTTATGACAAACAAATGTATTCCATTACATAGGTCTTCTGTCAATGGAAGCATTACATTCTGGGGAAGGAAATGATTATCCATATACAGAACCAACCCTTGCAGTTCATACAGACACAAGGGAAGTTGCAGAACAATTTCCATCAGAAATGGTCAACATATCTACAACATTTCCATTTGAACATTAATTACAAGAAGGAAAACACCAATAAAGTTGCAAACTTCCTTAGCCGGCCACCATTCATGGCACTAATCACTGTTCTTGATTCTTGTGGGCACAAGACTTCAGGGTGGCCACATATTTATAAGAGCAATCTAGAATTTGGCAGCACATACTAGACACTTTTGGAAGGGAAGAAAGTTCCAAATTTTCACCTCCGGGATGCAATGGTATGCCACTAGGGATACATTTGTGTTCGTTCAAGCACGTGTGCCAAGATGATTTGTGAAGTGCACTGTATTCGAGTCACTGGACATTTCGGAGTAGAGAAAATAGTGGTGGTACTGCAGAAGTAATTTTATTCACTGAAACTTCCTCAGGATGTTGGGAAGTACATTATATCGTGCATCGTCTATGCCATTTCCAAACCAACCATCAAGTATCAAGGCCTATATGCTCGTCTACCTACTCCTAGTCAACCTTGGGAATCCATCTCCATGGATTACATGTCGACCCTTCCTTCTACTAAGCACAACAATGACTATGTTTTCATGGTCGTCAATAGATTCTCTAAGATGGCCATCATGGCGACCTACAAGAAGAGTATCACAGTAGAGGCCACTGCTAAACTTTTCTTTGAGTGAGTGTGGGTATACTTTGGGATCCCACAGTCCATTATCTTAGATCAGGATAGCAAATTCCTAAGTGCATTTTGGTCAAGTATTTGGTCGATGTTGGATACCAAACTGGCTAAGTCCACGACATTCCACCCCAAAACTAATGGCCAAACATAGGTCATAAACATAATAATCATACACATTTTGTGCATGTACAACTCGAAGCATCCATGCACATGGGATGAAAGCCTCCCTTATGTCTAGAACATCTACAACAGAGCTCTCCATAGCTCAATGGGCCATATCCCCTTTTAGGTAGTTCTGGGATTTCAACCATTATGTCCCATTGATGTGGCCATACCATTTGCAGCTACTAAGGCAAATTCATCTCACATCCAGTCTGAAGCCGACAAGGCTAAAAAATTCATTGAGCGCATTCAACACATCCACTAGTAGGTCCATGATATGTTGGACAGAGCCAATGCTAAGTACAAGCAACGTCATGATCAAGATCGAGGGTCGCACAAGTTCCAAGTGGGAAAAAAAAGTTTTGCTACATTTGCAGAAGGAGTGCCTCACTAAACCCCACTGTAAGCTTCATCCTCTCTGATATGGGCCATACACCATCACCAAGGTTGTAGGGGACAATGCCTTCGAGCTTACCATCCCACTATTCCTTGGTCTTCACCCAATGTTCAATGTTGACGTCCCGCGTCCATACTTTCCACCATTGTTGGACACATCCGACATTGCAGAACAACTCACACCAACAGAGATAAACTTGAACTGCATGGAATAGGCCACAATTGATCAACTCATGGACACACAGATCAAGAATGCTCTTCAACAGAGGATCCAGCTATATCGAGTTTTCAAAGAAGTCCAACTCCTTCGCCAAGGCAAGTGGTTCACCAAGGACTAGGTTTAATAGAAATTTCCTCACCTCATGGAGGCTCTTCATGAAATGGGGACCATTTCATCCTAAGGAGGGAGGACTGATCTAGGTGGTTATTGGTGGCCACCCACATATTCCACCTAGACCTCCAATTAGTTTCATTTGTTTCCTTATTTATTTCAGCATTTACTATTTTTAGAATTCTTTTGGGTCCTGAACTTCCAAATCCGAATTGAACCCCTAAATGGAGCCACAAATCTTGTAGTACTAAGAGATACCTTTCAAACAAGGTATCGTATGTGCCAAAAGGAGATAATATGACCAAGTTACGACCATGGGAAGGTGGCTACCCAACTAACCCCAACGGGGTCTACAAACTCTTGGTGTTCCATCTCTTAGGGTTAGGGTTTTGGTTGTTTAGGGTTTTCCCTTATTTTTAAATAATAAATAGGCCCTTGAGCCTCATTGTAACACAATTCATAGGCATGTAGCCACCACATCACTTCTCAGAGATAAGCTATCATTGCCCAAGCTAGTTATTTCCATTCTCTTTGTAAGCATATTTCAGTATTCTGATATCAATGAAATGGATTGCTATTTATGTTGCATCTGTTTATTTATGGTTATATTTGTAATTTGTTATGTTCCTATTTAAGTGTGGATCAGTGGTATCAGAGAAGTTTGTGATGTATTATTAGGACAACCATACTAACGAAAGTGACATGTTGTATATGAGTCTAGACCTCACTTTTTTATTATTCCTTTGGGAAATAAGTTGTACAAGATACCATAAGTATCCCCGGCTACCGCCATCTGTTTGATCACAACAAAGAAATGCAGTAAGATAATTTCCCAAACAGGGAATTTTTTTCCTTATGATTCACCCTCGAGGTAAGAAGAAGGGTGTGGCACGGCTTCTAGACAAAGCTCCTCTGCATAGCAACAGCAGATGGACAAGGTTGTGCAGGAGTACAAGGATGTTTTTTGGAGAACGATGGGATTAAGTGTTAGATTAAGGAGCTATTGCAGAAAGGGTACATAAAACCAAGCTCATCACCCTGTGGGAGCCCGATTGTATTGGTATAGAAGAAGGATGGGACCTTGAGACTCTGTATTGACTATCAGATGTTGAACAAGATCAATGTCTAGAATAGGTACCTAATATCATGGATTGATGACCTTCTGCACCAGCTCAAGGGGGCCAAATATCTCAGCAAGATTGACTTGAAGTTTGGTTATCACCAGGTGCCTATCGAACCCTCTGATATGTGGAAGGTTGCCTTCAAATCTAGGGAGGGCCTTTCGGAATGGTTGGTCATGCCTTTTGTGTTGATGAATACGCCCGCAACCTTCATGAGATTGATGGATCACATCTTGCGACCCTTCACCAATGCATTCGTGGTGGTGTATTTAGATGGAATCTTGATTTTCATCTAGATTTTGGAAGAGCATCTCCACCATATTCTACAAGTCCTTCAAACCTGCGACAACACAAGTTTTGTGCCAAATTAGAGAAATTCACTTTTGGCATGACCCAAGTCCAACATCTAGGGTACATAATTGATGAGAAGGGTGTGCATGTGGACCTAGCGAATATATAATTCATTCGGGATTGGCCAGCCCTAACCACTCTAATAGTGCTCCGCATCTTTCTAGGTCTTGCCAATTTCTACCATAAGTTCGTGTTGGGGTTTGCTCATATCACTTGGCCTTTAAGTCAAGTCACCAAGGGTGGAGTGAAAGAAAAAAAAAATTCATCCTAAACCCAACATAAGGTTTTTGTTGAGTTGAAGCATTGCCTCTTCTCTGCACCAGTGCTCACATTACCAGACCTGCTGTAACCATTTGAGATTGACACAAACGCCTCAAACTATGTTATTGGTGTAGTTCTTACTCAGTAGGGGCATCTAATGGATTACCACAATGAGATACTTTCAGACACAGGCCAAAAGTATCCCACTTATGACAAATAAATGTATTTCATTATGCAAGCATGCTGTGAATGGAAGCATTACATTTTGGGGAAGAAAACAATCATCCACATAGACCACCAAACCTTGCAGTTCATATAGACACAAGGGAAGAACCATAATGATCACAATTAGAAATAGTCCTCATATCTGAAACCATTCCATTTTAACATTAAGTACAAGAAGGGAATCACCAATAATGTTGCAGACTACCTCAACCAACCACCAGTCGTGGCGCTTATCATTGTGCTTGATTCCTGTGGGTACAAGGTTTTGAGGTGGTCGCATCTTTATAAGAGTGATCCAAAATTTGGAATCACATACTAGACACTTCTGGAATGGAAGCAAGTTGTGAATTTTCATCTCCATGATGCACTGTTATACCACCTGGGACACATCTGTGCTCCTTCAAGTGAGTGTGCCAAGATGATTTGGGAGGCACACTACAATCAAGTTGTTGGATATTTCAAAGTAGAGAAAACAATGGTGGTACTGTAGAAGTATTTTTATTCCCCGAAACTTCGTCAAGATGTTGGCAAGTACATTAGATCTTGCATCACCTGTTCTATTGCCAAACTAACTATAAAGAAGCAACGCCTATATGCTCATCTACCTACTCCTAGTCAACCTTGGGAATCCATATCCATGGATTACATGTCAGGACTTCCTTCTACTAAGCACGACAATGACTTTGTTTTTGTGGTCGTCTACAGATTCTTTGATATGGCCATCATGGCAGCCTGCAAGAAGAATATCACAGTAGAGGCCACTGCTAAACCCTTCTTTGAGGGAGTGTGGGTAGACTTTGGGATCCCACAAGCCATTATCTCATATTGAGATAGAAAATTGCTAAGTGCATTGTGGTCAAATCTTTGGTCGATGCTGGAAACCAAACTGACTAAGTCCACAACATTCCAACCCCAAATTGATGGTTATACAAAGGTCATCAACAGGATGATCATAGACATTATGTGCATGTAAGACTCGAAGCATCCATGCACATGGGATGAAAGCCTCCCCTATGTCCAGCATAGCTACAATGGGGCTATCCATAGCTCAATGATCCATAGCCCCTTTCAGGTAGGGCAAGGATTTCAGCCATTATGTCCCATTGATGTGGTCATACCATTTGCATCTACTCAAGCAGATTCAGCTCACATCCAATCCAAAGCTAACGGGGCTAACAACTTCATTGAGTACATTCAACACATCCGCTAATAGTTCCATGATATATTGGACATATCCAATGCTAAGTACAAACAGCACAATGATCAACATCAAGTGTCACACAAGTTCTAGGTGGGCATCAAATTTTGGCTACATTTGCAAAAGAAGCGCCTCGCTGGACCCCACCGCAAGCTTCTCCCGCTCCAATATGGGCCATACACCATCACCAAGGTTGTAGGGGACAATGCCTTCGAGCTCATCATCCCACCATTCCCTCATCTACACCTGTTCAATGTAGACTGCCTTTGGCCATACTTTCCACAATTGTTAGACACATCCGACATTGCAAAACAACTCACACGAACAAAGCTAAACCCAGACTGCATGGAATATGCCAGAACTGATAGGCTCATGGACATGCAAATCAATAACACTCATCAACAAAGGATCCATCTATATCGAATTGTCAAAGTAGGCCAACTACTGCACCAAGGCAAGTGGTTCAGCAGGGACCAGGTTCAACAAAAATTTCCTCACCTCATGGAGGCTCTACACACAATGGGGACCATTGCTTCCTAAGGAAGGAGGACTAATCCAAGTGGATATTGGTGGCCACCCACCTATTTCACCTAGACCTCTAGTCAGTTTCATCTATTTCCTTGTTTATTTCAACATTTACTATTTTTAGCAGTTTTTCAGGTCCTGAACTTCTGGAGCAGTTTGGACCCCTAAACGGCAATTTTTTAGGTCCACAACAACGCCTGGCCGGTCATAAATCCTGTAGTACTCAGAGAGACCTTTCCAACTAGGTATCGTACGTGACAAATGGAGATAATATTAGCAAGTTACAACCCCAGGAAGTTGGTTTCCCAACTAACCCCAACGGGGCCCACAAACTCTTGGTGTTCCCTCTCTTGGGGTTAGGGTTTTGGTTGTTTAGAGTTTTCCCTTGTTATTCAATAATAAATGGGCCCTTGAGCCTCATTGTAACACATTTCAGAGGCATGTAGCCACCACATTGCTTCTCAGAGATAAGCTGCCATCACCCGAGCTAGTTATTTCCATTTTGTTTGTAAGCATATTTCAATATTCTTATATTAATGAAATGAAGTGTTATTTCTATTGCATCTTTGTATTTATGGTTATATCTATAATTTTTTGTGTTCCTATTTAATTTCGAATCAACTTCTTTCGACCTAGATCTAGTAGGTGATATGGTTAATAATTTACTGGGGGCATTAGATTTTGATCTTTCCATTAGATCCTTCGATATGTATCCCTTCCAGAGCATTGTTCTTCCATATGATGTGAACCTCCTGGAAGCCATGGTCTCTTGGAGGGCATGATCTGATTTTGGAGTAGAGTTCCTTGTCTTGTGTCAAGCTCGTTAAAAAATGAATCAAGCTTCTTTAGAGAAAAGTTCATTTTCTTGTGTCAATCTTCTTATAAAATGAAACCAGCTTCTCGAGCAGAGTTCCTTGTCTTGTGTCAAGCTTGTTAAAAAATGAAACATATCCCCTTCCATTTTGAGCCTTTGATTAGATCTCGTAAGTTCCCAGTCGAGTCTTTCACTTGATCTTGTAAGTTACCCTTAATTCCATCCACCTAATAGCAACCGGTAGTCTACTTAGGTGAATGAAATGAATCTTGGGGGAATGTACCTCGGATTGAGTCATTAGGCTGGGGGAAAGAAAATTTATTTCAAGCATAGTTTTTCTCTATTTCAATCTTGTGTAAAAATGAAACCATTTTCAAGCATAGTTTCCCATTTTTTAAGCTTGTGTAAAAATAAAACCATTCTCATCCTACTTCTCGTGTTTGCCATTTTTATTAGCCTATTTTTTCCAGATGAGCCCTGGTTTTCTCTTTCCATCATCACCATGTGCTTGGCCAATCATACACTTTCACTTGGTTTTTTACCCTTTCCTAAGGAATAACTACGATGAGTGGTCTTATTAGCTGACCTCTTGACCTTTGCATGTTTTGAGCAGTTACAGCATGACCAAAACAAGTTTCTACCCTTTATAACACTTGTTCCTCTAGGTGGAGTACTCTTTCAGCTCTTTTCAAACTCCCAAAATATGAAAATATTGTTAAGAACTTTTCTTTTCAAACTTGTTAAAGAAAATGAAAAGACGTCTAATTAGTATAAGTTTAACCCTTTTGGGGACTAAGATAGGCTAACTACAAAAAAGGAATACCTTAGTCGAACATGTCTAAGAGGTTCTCTTGGGAATTGTTTTCTTCCTTTTCGGGCCTAAGGGACTATCTACGAAAAGGAACAGCTAAAGTTTTCTTTTCCGCCTCTTTCTCAAACTCTCTAAAAATGAAAAAATATGTTGAGTTATACCGTCGCTAGACTCATTAAAACATGACAGACTCATCGTTCACGACGGGGTCGAACCACTCCTTCTTATGGTTTGTTAAACATACTCGGAGGGATTTGTGTGAAGGATGAACTTAGATATCAAACATATGTTATCCTCCTCAAGATTGTTAAAAAATAAAGAGGTACTGACCATTATGGTTGGGTAAATTGGGAAAACAAGGTACTCCATTTTGTTAATGGCAACGAGTCTCTCTTGAACACGACACTCTTCCACTTCATCTTTGTGGTTGTTGGGTTTGGAAATATGCTTGCCTTTTGGTTTATCAAACTATTTCAAAGCCTCCGCTTTTGGTTTTGGGTCAATGTTTCCAGCTCCATTCAGTGTGATTATTGTGTTTAAGAGAATTCATTTAGTTAATATCTGCTACAATATTCTGAAGCCTTCATTCCATGTCTACCTTTCCTCATCTAGTTTTGTATCAACATCATTCTGATCATTCTATCTCAAATCATCATACCCATTTCGTGTCATTCATGGGGAATACATCAAGGCCCTCCTGTGATGGGTCGCTTCTTGTCAACATCATCTCATTATCGAAGAAGTTGACTTAGGAACACCCCTTGGTACCTTGGCTTTTGCATACATCAATGGAATGTTTCCTCGCTGTCGGCGATAAATTTACATCAATGGCTTTCAACTAAAAGAGTATTTGTGTTGTTCAACATCAACTCATCTATTCATACCATGTGGATTGTACTATAGTACCTTGAGAGCCATTAACATCATCGGTGGTTTCTCTCACGTCTATTAACGACTTAAGTCATTGGTTCTTAATTAGATGGTGTCTACCATGCTTGACTCCATCTCATTGCTTCACATGGTTACACTCATATATTGGTTGATCGTGTGAATGAGATAAAAGACCCCAGATCTAAGTTCATCCATTCGAACAATGATTTCAGGAGTAATACAAGATCGCAATGTATGATGGCCATGATCATACAAGCATTCATCCAATCATGGGTCCACCATCAGTCATCTGTGGACGTGTCTTTTGATCATTGTACATGTAATGTTAGCTTATGTGTTGAGTATGGGTATGCCTCCCTCAACAAACATGTCATGATGTAAATGTATTGTAACAGGCGATGGTATTGTCGGTTGTTCTTGATCTTGACTTGTTAAAAGGTAAAGCACTTCATTCTCCAGCTATCATTTCTGACTTTGCGCTTTAGGGGGAAATTTGTTATAGGTCATTTTGACACATCTGGTAAATAGACCTTCAATTGGATCAATCAACATCCTTTGACCTCCTTTTCATCATCCTTGTAGAAATCCTTAATCATGACTCATTCTAGTACCTGAGTTTCTGCCTGAAAGCACCTTGTTTTAGTCATTTTAAGGACCAATGCTCCCTGGCCTCCTACTGGAAAATGTTCACTGCCAGGTTGCTCCACTCTGAACCTGTGTTGATCACCAGTAGGTTGTTTAGTGTTGGGGTTGCATTGATTCTAGAAATTGGGGGAAAAGGGAGAGAATCCTGAAGCCTCTTCTTCTAGAAGCTTCCAAGATTTGTTGTAACCACTTACCTCAGATAAAAATCTCGAATCTTATCTATCCTACCTTGGAGTTTTCATCACTTATCCCTTGAGCGCATCCTCCCATCAAGAGTGGACCTCAAGCCCTAATTGATAAAAGGATAAAAAATCATGAACTAGCTCCTTCATCTATATATTTACTGCCCTCCATATGCAAGGGGTTGGCTTTTGGAGAGTGATTCTACTATTATGTTTTTGTTGTGAGACATATCTTTCCATGCATTATGACAAGGAAAGGACAAGTCAACATGGAGGAGCTCTCCTACAGGATCAACACCTATTTTGGATTGTAACTCACTCAATTTCTATTAATGCAAAGAGTTATTTGTTTTCCTATATGTGATGTTACAGTTTCATATATTTCAATACCATGTTGATCTATTGAATAAAGTGATTAGATGATGCTACGTAGATTCGGTGGATCCTTGATTTGTGTTATTTTACTGTGCAGGTTCTAATAATAACAATTAGAGATAGGATTGGAGCATTCAATCTAAAGAAGGAGCGTAGCATGCTACATATTCCAGGTCTGCTTCATCATGTTATCTATTTACTTTAAGGAAAACATTAGTCCCTTTGTCTTTCTATTATTCTACGTCAATCCACCAGGCCTAAGGAAGATACTTCTATCAGCAGTAGTAGATTCTACATAACAATATTAGCAACAGATATTTCTCTTCCTTTTACTAATGCGCCACACTATCCATATGTCATCTATCCAACAGGTCAAACCACACATAACACTCAACAACGTTCATATAAAACTAAACGAGGCTCCTTTTAATCCATCAAAATTTATCTCGGCTCCATCCTATTCCCAGTTCCCTTGTTTCGCATCTCGGTCACTGTGGATGATCAACATCACGTATAAAAAAGCCATCGAAAGGATAAATGCCCATCAGCATCACGTATAAAATCACCAGACATCCACAATCTTGCCATATTGATTTCGGTTGGGAATGAAAAGGAGAAGACTTTGAATAACCAATGAGTTTGTTGTCGTGGTCACGATCCAAACAGAAGATGGACAGAATAGGGGCACATTGGGGTGTAATGTTGTTATTGGTTTAACACAAACAGAGGTTTGAACACACAAATCTATGTAACTAAACACGCAAGAAAATAAAACTCACAATAAAAAATAAATAAATAAAGTTGATCTCACACTCCTACATATTTATAGGGAATTGACTATCACGGCTCTCACATCTCCCTAGGCTCTCCCTAGAGGGAGTGAGGCTCATATGGGCTCTAATACCAAGTAAGAATTTTGAGAATTTTGAAAAAACAACATAGTGCACACAAAACTATTTGTATATTACATTCAAAGTCAAATTACAAGCCACCTAAATAGTGTTAAAAAGAGATTCCATACAGGCTGGTAGAATGTTATGCTAGTGGAAAACCTGTGAACCTTTTATGAAACCAACATTTCGGACTAGCTAGGCGAGTCTATCATCAGGGCAATGAGATCAGTATTTTGAGAAGAGAGAGTCGTATTTGTGTTATAATATCGGCTTTAGAAATATGAGCGTGGATAGGTTTCTAGCTCTTGAAATTCTCATCTTCTCCAAATTTAAAGCATTGTTCAGTATGTCCCTTCCATGGTGGGACTTAATGGTGTTAAAAAGAGATTCCACATAGGCTGGTAGAATGTTATGCTAGTGGAAAAACCTGTGAACCTTTTATGAAACCAACGTTTCGGACTAGCTAGGTGAGTCCATCATCAGGGCAATGAGATCAGTATTTTGAGAAGATAGAGTGGTATTTGTGTTATAATGTTGGCTAGGTTTCTAGCTCTTGAAATTCTCATCTTCTCGAAATTTAAATCATTGTTTAGTATGTCCCTTCCATGGTGGGACTTAATGGTGTTAAAAAGAGATTCCATACAGGCTAGTAGAATG
Organism: Pinus taeda; assembly: GCA_000404065.3. Lineage (NCBI taxonomy): Eukaryota > Viridiplantae > Streptophyta > Pinopsida > Pinales > Pinaceae > Pinus > Pinus taeda. The sequence continues at coordinate 57,882 of APFE031342075.1, read as the reverse complement.
TTATGCTAGTGGAAAAACCTGTGAACCTTTTATGAAACCAACATTTCAGACTAGCTAGGTGAATCCATCATCAGGGCAATGAGATCAGTATTTTGAGAAGAGAGAGTCGTATTTGTGTTATAATGTCGGCTAGGTTTCTAGCTCTTGAAATTCTCATCCTCTCAAAATTTAAAGCATTGTTTAGTATGTCCTTTCCATGGTTTTTAACACCATTAAGTCCCACCATGGAAGGGACATACTGAACAATGATTTAAATTTTGAGAAGATGAGAATTTCAAGAGCTAGAAACCTAGCCGACATTATAACACAAATACGACTCTCTCTTCTCAAAATACTGATCTCATTTCCCTGATGATGGACTCACCTAGCTAGTCCGAAACGTTGGTTTCATAAAAGGTTCAGAGGTTTTTCCACTAGTATAACATTCTACTAGCCTGTATGGAATCTCTTTTTAACACCATTAAGTCCCACCATGGAAGGGACATACTGAACAATGCTTTAAATTTTGAGAAGATGAGAATTTCAAGAGCTAGAAACCTAGCCTACATTATAACACAAATACGACTCTCTTTTCTCAAAATACTGATCTCATTACCCTGATGATGGACTCACCTAGCTAGTCCGAAACGTTGGTTTCATAAAAGCTTCATAGGTTTTTCCACTAGCATAACATTCTACCAGCCTATATGGAATCTCTTTTTAACACCATTAAGTCCCACCATGGAAGGGACATATTGCACAATGCTTTAAATTTTAAGAAGATGAGAATTTCAAGAGCTAGAAACCTAGCCGACATTATAACACAAATACGACTCTCTCTTCTCAAAATACTGATCTCATTGCCCTGATGATGGACTCACCTAGCTAGTTCGAACGTTGGTTTCATAAAAGGTCCACAGGTTTTTCCACTAGCATAAAATTCTACCAGCCTGTATGGAATCTCTTTTTAACACCAGTAAGTCCCACCATGGAAGGGACATACTGAACAATGCTTTAAATTTTGAGAAGATGAGAATTTCAAGAGCTAGAAACCTAGCTGACATTATAACACAAATACGACTCTCTCTTCTCAAAATACTGATCTCATTGCCCTGATGATGGACTCACCTAGCTAGTCCGAAACGTTGGTTTCGTAAAAGGTTCACAGGTTTTTCCACTAGCATAACATTCTATCAGCCTGTATGGAATCTCTTTTTAACACCATTAAGTCCCACCATGGAAGGGACATACTGAACAATGCTTTAAATTATGAGAAGATGGTAATTTCAAGAGCTAGAAACCTATCCACGCTCATATTTCTAAAGCCGACATTATAACACAAATACGACTCTCTCTTCTCAAAATACTGATCTCATTGCCCTGATGATGGACTCACCTAGCTAGTCCGAAACATTGGTTTCATAAAAGGTTCACAAGTTTTTCCACTAGCATAACACATAAATAGTGTTCATGAAATCTAACAGATTCCAAACAAGGAGAATATTTTTTAGAAAATCTCTCAACAAAACTCTAGCAACCAACAAACCAATCCTACCTATACTATTGTAATCATTATTGCAAATATTGTAATCATTATTCCAAATTCCTCAACTAATCTATTACCGATTATGTATTACCCATTATGTTGCGGAGAACAATTTTTTTTAAAAACAGCCAAAAAGCCATCAACCGCAAATATTGTAACACCCCGGTCTATATCCTATCACTAGAGAATTTCGAAAGACCCATAGTCAAATTACAACTTATAATTTATGGATAGTACCAAGTTACATTGCGATTAAATATAATTTCATATATAAAAATTAAATTCAAGTTTATACTTGATATTATATGCAAAGGAGAGATTGGCACCTTATTTTACAATAGGAGCCATTGATACCTCGGGAATACACAAAGGAGTTTGATACCATTTTTTATGATTTTAAAATAAGAGGTTAAATTAATAATTTGTTTTCTTACCATCTAATGTTTAACATTAAATTAATAGTTTAAAACTATTGAAACAATTATTTTTTTAAAATAATAATTCAAATTTAGATTAAAATTGAAACTTTAAAAAATAAAGGAACTTGTAATTCAAACATTTTGACTCCAAAAAACCTATGTATCCCAAAGCAAAATCATCATTAGGTAATGGTTGTTTCCAGTTAAAAGGATTTATAGTTAAATAAAGTTGCTCTAAAATTTTAAGAATGTAAATTTATTTTAAGGTGTAAAAATTTTGGTTAATCTTATTGGTTTTTAAGACTAGTTCTTAATATTTAAATTGTAAAATGTTTGGAATTGTTCTTATCAAAACATTCAAATTTCTATTTTATATAGTATTTATAAAATTTTGGTCCTTTTTAAGGTAAAATAATTTTATACTATAATATATGGGTGAATTATTTTTACAAAAAAAATGTAGATTGGTAAGTTTTTTTTTAAAAAGTATGAAAAATTAACCTACCATGGAAAATTAGCCCCTAAAATTTGATTGGTGTGATTTTTTCAATAAAAATAATAAATCAATTTGCAATTACTTAATCACTATCTCTATTTTGTATATACAATAAAAAAAATAGAACTCTATTTTATATATACAATAAAAACTATTCTATTTTTTATTGGCAGATAATATCATTTCTAATTTATTACTTTTAATCTGAATTTTTTTTTTTTCTTTATTAGATAGTATGCCTAATGGTTAAGAGCATGTGTTTCCTCCTAAGAGGTCACAGGTTCAAAACCAGAGGGGGGTAGAGTATGTATGCCTTCGTAGACTTAGCAGTCAAATCGCTGCGGCGGAGGTGGGTCCTTGTCCCACAAACAAGGGGGTCTCATACACCAATTTGGTGTCTGGCTTGGCTGTGACCTTAAAAATAGATATTATTATTATTATTATGAGTCTTTTATTTTTTTTGTTTATTAGATAAATGAATCTCAATGACCTGAATGACTAATTTATGATTTGACCTGAATACCTAATTTATGATTTGATTTAGCGCAAATTACTTTAACAAAAACACCCTGTTACTATCTATTTAAGACCCCATAAACTTAGGAATCAAAAAAACATTTCATCATTAATTATATTTATTTTTTAATTAAAAAATTATAATCCATGGAAAGGGATGTTTAAATTTGACCATACAACCCAGGGTAGAAACTCTACACGGAATGATTGGATTTGATCATACAACACAGCGTAGAAACTTTACAATTGATCACCATAATCCCGCTTGGAAAATATGATAGCATTTCATTAATTATGAGTTAATTTTGATCATACAACACAACACAGCGTAGAAATGAGAATGTAAATGCAGTTCCCATCGTAAACGTGTATACTAGACAGAGCAGATGAAGTGCTACTTCATAACAGAGCGAGCTTGTGAGAGTGTGCTGTGCGCGAGGATCCCGTAAGCACGGGTTGTTGGGTGGACTGCATCCCAGAACACGTATTTTGATGCGTCGGAACAGGTTCGGCACATGGCGTTGCACGAATAAGCGAACTCCATAAAACCCGATCCGCAGCAACCTCTCCTCACTTCTTTGAACCCTGCATCACACCAAAATTGATATTAATTATTCCAGTTGTTTTTAGCTTGATTTTTTGGAAGTGGATTTTTTCAGTCTAATTTATATTTTAAAATTTTGCAGGAAAAATCACAAGTTTGATGGGTAACCCTTGCACAATAAAATTGTTTTAGAGATTTTTCAGGATGTTGAATCTATATATACACTCAAAAAACTAGTTTAAATAACACAAATCAAGATTTCACTACAAATTTAAATACCAAATTCAGATACAGAAACTCCAAAAAATAGCACTAAAAACAACTCTTTAATTATTATCCTCGATTTAAAAAATATTTCTAAGTTTAACCATCCAAATTTAAAAATATTTATAGTCAATTTTTTTTCGCTTAATTCACCAAACTTGATATTAATCTGGTATTTATTATTATCATCTTGAACTTTTAATATAGTATTATTTATTATCATCTTGATGGTAGATTTTAAGAATATTTCTAAATTCAATAGTTATTTGTTTTCTTCAGTATTCTGAAATATTTCCTAAACCAACAATAAAGTTAAGTTTAACGACTTCCCACATGGTTAAGTACTCTTTCTCAAGAATTACTGTAACTGTAAGAGTGTCTAGGAATGGAAGGGGGAAATTTACCGTATTTTCTAGGATGATGTATCATGTCCAGTAGCTTATCGTATACATCAATATAAGCCAGTTTAAGACCGGGAACTGTGGGTTTCATCCCCTCTACTAAGGCTGCAATCTTCTTATTGAAAGAAACTGCAACTGCATTGTACTCATCAACACATGTGTTACCAGTTATGTTTTGGAGAGTAATTTGTGAAGGAAGACAGCCGAAGGGAGGAACGCCATTCACAGCAAGTATTGTAGCACCCTCCTTGTATATATCCTGCACAAAGGAATTTCCATAGATAATTTCAACAGCCCGTAGTCATTTTACAACTTATAATTTATTGATGAAACTCTGATTACCTTTATAAATTTCGAGAGAGAGCGCAGAAGAAGATTCTGGAACTGGGTAACATTATATCTTTCCCTTAAAATGGAATTGGTATAGTAATTATTGACAAAGTCATTAGTTCCCATGCTTATCAAAAACAAGCCTTTAGATATGATCCTGGTCGCATTCTTTGCACCAATCAAATTTGAAAGCTTCCTTCTATAATCTCTGAAATTCTCCACTTGTTTCCCCAAGGGTAGAACATCCTTCACAAATTTGCATAATAATTGAAATGATAATTTAAATTCCGAAAAGACATGTTTCGTTTAAAATTTAAAGAAAACAACATATACTCACAACAACGAGTGAGGTAATGTCATAATATCCGGCACCAGCAGAAGCGAAGCTGGCACCTGTAAGAATTTCTGGTCCATGGAATTTAGGATCCAAATATGCCGGCAGTAAATCAGGGAGGCCTAATAGACCAGCTGCATAAAGATTGAAATAGTTAAGCATAGCATTATTATAGAGGGATATTAATCAAATTTTCATTAAATTCTAAAGTTTCTTAGAAGAACACATTTTTATCTAGGTTAGATTTAGTTTATTTGATCTAGTTAGATTTAGTTTATTTGATCTAGTTCACGCCATTAAAACACTTTACTAATGAAAGATCGCTAAATATCACCATCTAACTTAAACTACACAGTATTTAATAAATAAAAAAATACATTCTACCATCAAAGCACTTTACTATACTAATAGAAAATCTCTAAATATCACAATCTAACTTGAGCTACACATTATTTAAAAAAAAAAAACCACATTCTAATCCTTATGATTATGATTTTCGGACCAACTGCACCATAATCCAATGACTCAAAGAAAATTACTCTCCCACTCTAAATCTCACATGGCAACCACGCTATTATGTATTTTGTATTCTTTAGATCACTAATTAGTTCTACTTGGAGTCATACATATCATATCTGTTACTAATTTTCCGTTGGTAAATCGTCCACTGGGTTTATGATCCACGAAATCTCTCCCATATGGAGGAAAGTTGGCCCTGAAAATCGTTTCAAGTCCATTGTTGTTCCCAGGATCCACAGTCGAGTCTCCAAATATATAGAGGGCAGGCACCAGCGGTTTGCTGGGATTCGCCTGCACTGAACAACCTAATTTGGATAGACACAATAATGCCAGCAAAACGTTAAAGCACGTTACAAGACCACTAGTTGCAGACCTTCCCATTACTAATGCCTCTGAAATACTCAACCCAGATTCTCTGCATGGATGCAAGTAATGCACATTTCTTGCCATGTTAACAATGCTGGATATTGCTTGAATATATGTTTTCTGCTGAACAGATCATGCATAATCACTCTACGTAGTGGTCCAACTAAATATGTGGTTGTTCTAATGAGATCATTAATGATACAGAGGAGCGCTTCGCCACTGAATTACTGTGGGCTTTATGTCGTTCTTTATGTTTGTTGGGCTGTCATCGCTGCTGACATCACTGTAAAATCCGGGTGAGATGCACCGGTAACCAACAATGAGCGGTTTCTATCGCTCCAGTCAAAAATATCACTAACAATCTAGAGGTGTAGAAACAGGTGCTTCACGTACATTTTGTTAAATGTCAAACGCCCCAGTCAAAAATATCACTAACATTCTAGAGGTGTAGAAAGAGGTGCTTCACGTACATTTTGTTAAATGTCCAAAAGATAGTGGTAAATAAAGCTTGCATGTGGTTGATCCTTGTGTCATTTATTTTTTTCCGGACACATTGTACCAGGGGTGTGATTAGTTGGCATTGTCAGTGAATTGATCGTTGTGGGGTATCTTTGTCATTTCTCTTGCGATTAGGTTGGTTCGGAAATGTGGGATTATAGATTTTCAGGTACGTACTGTGTTGTTCACATGCCACTGACACTATACTGGGTTTGCATGTCTACATTGGGTTATTGGTATCCCTACACTACTAGAGGCCATTGAACCACATTATCGATTTTGTTTTTGTTGGTTAGGTGTCATGAGGTAAGGGGTGGTTGTTTGCAATTTTGGGTAGTGATCTCTGGGTGTTGATTGCTTTGCTTATTGTGGTGAGTGTACTTTGCGTTGATGGTTGGATGGTGGCTTTTCATGGTTCACTGGGGTGGTGTATTCCATGTGATTTGCATAATTTGTTACATGTGATTTGCATAATTTGTTGCATACTTTCAAGCTATGCGATTCGTATAATTTATTGCAGGTTGTTGTTTTGTGTTGTCATTCTTTTGTTAGTGCATTGAAGTCATTTTAATTATTGAATTATTTACTTTACACTGATTGGTTTAGTGCATTAAAGTCCTTTTAATTATTGAATTGTTTTCCTTATAGCGATTGGTTTAGAGCTCTTGCATTGTAATGGTTTGATGTGGATTTTTCAAACAATAATGTCTTTGTACATCTCTCTTATCACTACTTTCATCATTTCACTAAAAGCTAGGTAATTTATTGGGCTAGATTCTTTCCTTCTCTGAAGATGCAATGACTTTGGAGGTGTGGTGGTTCAAATTATTAATGGTTGTTGTCAGCGCTATGGCAGATGAGTAGCTTTATCTTTGCTCGATGTATTGGTTAATGGAAATGCCAGGGTTTAATTTGAATATGATGTTTTGCAAATGAATTCGTGTTACGTATTTTTTTTTCTTTTATTTTTTAATTTACCAATCAAGTTACATAATTTTTTTCTTAATTATTATGTTAATTGTATATTACTATAAATAATTATAATGGCAATGTTCAAACAATTTTGCTAAAACAATTTTGTTGATTTGGAGATTCTCTAAACTTGTTGAATCTAGTTCTAGAATTTGTTCCGCCCTTCAATGCCTCTATGTATTTTCATCAAATAAATATTTCCAATTTCATTAGCTAATTTTTTCCAACAATTGAGAACGATCTTATCACCATAGTTCAAGGATGCTATATTCCTCTCTTGTGTTTCTTTTTAACATTTTTTTTCCTTTCGAACACTAATTTGACATCAACTACAGTTACAAGCAAGAAAACTTTCTTGTTCCTTATGGAGCCTCCCCCTCTCCCCATACCAACAAGAGTATTCTCTTGCAAACTTATGTCGATTGGTTAATGGGTTTTATCATATAGCTAGATGTTTTTCATACGTATATGCTTTTATTATAATCCATTATTATAGGAATGTATAAATTGCAATCTTTTTCATTGTTGCTTTCAATATCTCTAATGGTTGGTATAGGCAAAACACACATAATTCTTAGCATAGTTCATGCTATGCCAGACCTTGATTAGATTATTTTATGCATGTTATTACTTTGATAGTTGGTTATGGTTGCATGTTTATTGTTTAATGTTCTCTATTGTTAATGTGGCTTGTTCAATAACTTTTTTCTTAATGTTTTTTAATCAAAAGCTACATTATAAATAGACGTTTGGAGTTTTATTTGATTGGGTTTTTATTTAATTAGTTTGGAGATGTTTGTTCATGTGGTTATATTTTGGGATACCAAATTGATTTACCTTTTCATTCTCCTAAGGAAATGATTTGCATCTCTTGATTAGTTCACCAAGCACCATCATTGTAATGGAAAAAACATCCTACTCTAAACATAGCCTCTTTCAACCAATGCTCCCTAATGATAATCTATCAACTACACCAACAAGAAGACAACAGATCATACTTCTTTTATGCCACCCATGGGATTGCACTTATCTATAATATGGTTATTTTTCCATTGGTTTGTAATTATCCATTGTATATTTATTGATTGTGATTTTCTCTGTTTGTTGCATATCATTAACGTTTTTGTTGTTTTGTTTGTATGGCTACTAACTTAATGAAACCTATCATGGTTATTGATGCACACATGGACATTGATTTAGTAGGGCTTGGATCTTATTGACGGGACAAAATGCACTGCCAACTGTAAGGGGACCTCCCTAGTATGAGGTCCTAATTAGACCTCACATCGTTTGGGATAGGAGTCCCATCTCGTATGTCTACATGACTACCACGATGATTTTTTCTTGGGTTTTAGGTGAAGAGATGTTAATGTGAAGGAAACTGTGAAATACCCAGAGGTTGAATATGAATCAGCTCACAAATCATAAACTTGAAGTGCAATACATAAGATTATAACAACACATCAATAAGACCAAGTACATCTCAAGATGAGTTAGTTAGCAAAAACCATCCAAGACATACAAGAGTAACATAGCACTAGAAATCAATTACAAAGTAGTTCACAACAAATAACTAGTGTAATGTGTGGAATGAAAAACAGAGATTCATGAGATATCATGAGTTATAAGCCACGAAATAGTTCATCAACATACAACCCATGTGAAAACAAACATGCACACATGGTAGAAGTATTGAATAGCCATTACAACCATAATGAAAGTGCACAAGAATCTTCGAAGAGTAGATAGATTCTCATTGATAATGTTGAAAACTCAAGTACATGTGTCGTAGGTCCATCAAGATCCATTAATGGAAGGTGGGTTGCTCACATCATCCCCAAAATAAATCACTAGCCTCACCACAACTTAGTCCAAAATTGCCAAGAGTAATAGTGGTCAAAGCTACCTAAGTTCCAACAACTACCTCAATACTCTATAAATGTGATCCTTTGGCTAATGAAGTTGTGTCCACATACTGAACTCTGACCATTCCATGCTTTGAGATCATGAAAACTCTTGACAGTAGTCTAGTTCCCAATACTATATCATGGCAGACAATATCTTAACTCCATGTGAAAGGCTACCTTCAAAGCCCACATTCCTTTTGATAATCTTACAGGATAAATCAAAGGATCACAACTATTACTCTAAATATTCATCATAGTCATGGTTGTGTTGGAGATCATGGTAGCATTGTATGATGCACTTTTGCATATGCAGTACCAATTATATGTCTCATAATTTTCTCTTGTTCCTTCATCTTATCTTGGAAAGTGGATGACAACATGTTGGGGAATACTTTGAGAAAAACTGGCAGCAACAAATCCATGAATAGAACTATGATGAAGACTCTAAATGGTACACATCTAAAAATATTTTTCATTGTTTTGGTTAGCTATTGTATTTCTCTTTGTAAAATATTATTTCCACTTGCAAGCTTTAGTGGAAGCATGAAATATATCCTAATGTTAGACCAAAGAATTTTAGTTCCAACCCAATAATGTTGCAACGCTTCCAAGAAATCATGTTTCCACTAACGAAGTTTCTTGGCCCAGTATAATTTATTGATGATACTCTCATTACCTCTATAAATTTTGAGGAAGAGTGCAAAAGAAGATTCTGGAACTGGGGAATAATGTATATTTCCCTCAAAATGGAATTGGTATAATAATTATTGGCAAAGTCATTAATTTCCATGCTTATCAAAAACAAGCCTTTATATATGATCTTGGTCACAACATTATTTGCACTGATCAAATTTGAAAGTTACCTTCTATAATCTCTGCAGTTCTCCACTTGTTTCCCCAAGGGTTGAAAATCCTGCACAAATTTGGATAGTAATTGAAATCAAAAATTAAATTTCAAAAAGACATATCTCAGTTAAAATTTAAAGAAAACAACACATACTCACAACAGTGAGTGAGTCAATGTCATAATATCCATAACCAATAGAAGCGAAGATGGCACCTATAGGAATTTCTAGTTCTTGGAATTTAAGATCCAAATATGAAGGCAATAAATCAAGGAGTCCTAATAGACTAGCTGCATACATATTGAAATAGTTAAGCATGGCATTATTATCAAGGGCTATTAATCAAACTCTCATTAAATTCTAGAATTTAATAGGATAACACGTTTTCATCTTTATAGCCCCTAGGGTTAGCTCAATTGGTCGAGTTCCCATAGTCAAAACACCTTTCTAATGGGATATCATTGGCGGCCACCATATCCCTTGAACCACACATTATTTAAAAACCAAAAAAAACCACAACACATTCTAATCCTTACAATTTTAAGACAAACTACACCATAATCTAATGACTCAACGAAAATTACTCTCCCAATATAATCTCTCATGGCAACCATGCTATTATGTATTTTTTATTCTTTAGATCACTAATTAGTTCCACTCGAAGTCACACATATTATATATTTTACTATTTTTTCTTTGGTAAATTGACCATTGGGTTTATGATCCACGAAATCTCTCCCATATGGAGGAAAATTGGCCCTAAAAATCTTTACAAGCTGTGAAGTAGGAAAGTGTTCCCTCTGTGGACAAAGGCAACCCCTCTAGCCCTAGAGTGGGTCTATTTACAGCAAAGACAAAACAACAATTGATTCCCTTAAATAGTCATCGTTGGAGGCCTACCTCAAACTGGTGATTGATGATGTTCCGTTGCGCTACTCCAGCTTCTGTTTCCTTCTCCTCAATGAACAATCAACCTGAAACACCACAAGAAAACAACAGAGAACGTAACCGAGAACAACAATGATCTATTTCCTTATAAAGTCAAGAAATTATAAGCTATCAAGTAAATGCACACAAGATATAGGAAATCATCATTGATTGTATTAAAATGAATCAAGAGCAAAGCTTACAACCAAGTCTTGACGTCGTAAGCCTTCTCGGAGGGTCCAGCCAGTATGTTTCTTCAAGCATTCACTCTCAAGCATGGGTCTCCCAAATAGACAATATCTCTCTCTCACTCACAAGCTTTAATACAAGGTTAAGGCACTCCACAGCCTCTTACCAAACTATTAGCAATCCCACACTTGTCACACTCACACCAAAGCTATCTACTAAACTCAAAAGAACCAGCAGCACTGTCCCACTAAAAGAACTAGCAGATCATAGAAATGGTGAGTGATTTTATAAGAGGAGTCCCTATGAAATGAGGGAGAGCGAGCTTATCGTCAAGGGAGATTGCATAAAAGACGGAACCACCATCCCAGAGGAGGAAGGACGATCCAAACTGACCCAACAACCAGCTCTAGAGACATCCAGAAGGCCGACTATTTGAACAAACTCACCCAATCTGGATCATCACTAGTCGTGAACTAAGTCTTAGTGATGGCATCGCAAGGAGGCCATGCATGTAGACCAATCATCGCGGGAAACAGGTGTACACTTGCTACGGTATCGCGATGAGATTGTTTATGATAGGGGATCGTCATGTATATTAAGGGCTTATTTGCGACGAGGCAATAACGTAGGGAATAAGGGCCAAATTTCAGCATGAGAGAGCATTTGCTTGATCTTCTTACATGAGTGGGAAGATATGAACATGTTTATTTGATACATGACACAGCAGAGGGACTGAGATGAGGACAGTGACAAATTACTGTGTAACACAAGTCCATTATTGTTTCCAAGGTCCACAGTCAAGTCTCCAAATATATAGAGGGCATGCACTAGCGATTTGTTGGGATTTGCATCCACTAAATAAACCAATTTTGGAAGACACAATAATGCCAACAAAATGTTAAAGCACATTACATTACCACTACTTGCAAAACTTCCCATTACTAATGCCTCTGAGATACTCAACCTCTTTTCTATGCATGGATGCAAGTAACACACATTTCTTGCCATGTTAACTATGATGGATATTGATTAAATATTTGTTTTGTACTCAACATATCATGCATAATCAATTTATGTAGTAGGTGAAACTAAATATGTGGTTGTTCCAATGATATCATTAATGATACAAAGAAGCTCTTCCCCACTTAATTATTGCGGGCTTTATGTCGATCATTATGTTTGTTGGGTTGTCATTACTACTTACATCACAGGAAATTCCAGGTGAGGGTGAGATGTAACAATACCCAACAATGAGCGGTTTTCGTATCTCGGGCAAAAAATATGAGATTATTGCTTAGGTATAAACCTAAAATTGTTATGTTAAAACCGTCACTAACAATTTGGAGGTGTAGAAACAGGTGCTTCACGTACATTTTGATAAATGTCCAAAAGATAATGCTAGATAAAACTTACATCCGGTTGATCCTTATATCATTATTTTTCTTTTTTAGCAGTCAAGGCACAATGTTCTCGAGGTATGATTAGTTGGTATTGTCAGTGATTTGATCATTGTGTGAGTAGCTTTGTCATTTCTCTTATGATTTTGTTGGTTTGGAAATGTGGGATTTATAGGTTTCCAAGTATATATTGGGTTGTTGATGCCACTAAGAGTATACTGGGTTATATTGGGTTTTCATGTCTATACTAGGTTATTAGTTTTCCTTTGACACTATTGGAGGCCATTGAGCCACATTGTTGATTTTGTTTTTGTTTGTCAGGGTGTCATGAGGTAAGGAGTGGTTGTTTGGAATTTTTAGTTGTGATCTCTTAGTGTTGATTATTTTTCTTATTGTTAGTGTCATTTGTGTTGATGGTGGTCCTTTTATGGTTCATGGGGGTGGTGTGGGCCATGTTATTTGCATAATTTGTTGCATATTTTCAATCTATGATATTTGTATCATTTATTGCATGTTGGTGGGTTGCATTGTGATTAGTTTGTTCCTGCATTAAAGTCATTTTATTTATTGAATTATTTTCCATTTTCCTTACAACAATGGGTTTAGAGCTCTTACATTGTAATGGTTTGAAGTGGATTCTTGGAGCATTGATGTCATTTGTCACCTCCCTTATCACTACTCTAATCATTTCACTAAAAGTGGGGCATACTTTATTGAGCTAGATTCTTTCTTAGTTTGAAGATACAATGATTTTTTGTCGTTGTCTCAAATTATTATACAGTTCAAAGGAAATGTTATATTATTTTTTATTTTGGTATGAAAAAAAATGATTTTTAATTAGTTTTGAAATTTTTAAATAGATTTTATGAAGTTCATTAAAATTTTGAAAAGAAAATTATT
>APFE031342075.1:28731-43926 GCA_000404065.3 Pinus taeda | reverse complement strand
ATTATTATTATTTAAAATTATCAATTACTTTTTTGCATAAGAGGCAAGGAATAAGCAACAACATTGCTTATGACACTTGTTAATGCTTGTGTCTTCATTATGTCACATGAGTAGTTTTAGTTGGTTATGACACTTTTTAATGCTCGTGCTTCATTATGGCACAAGAGTAGTTTTATGTTGCTTATGACACTTGTTAATGCTCGTATCTTCATTATGGCACAGGAGTAGTTTTATCTTTGCTCAATGCATTGATTCATGGAAATGCTACGGTTTAATTTGAATTTGTTGTTTTGCAAATGAATGAATATTTGTTGTATTTTTATTTGTTTCTTATTTCTTTTCAAATTTACAAATCAAGTTAAATAAGTTTTTTTTAATTGTTTATGCATTTTTGAAGTTACATAAGTTTTTGTTGTTTGTTTATTCATTTTTTGTTGCATGTTAATTGCATATTATTACAAATAAGTATGATGGTAACCATCAAATTTTTAATTTGTGCAACTAAGTCGAAATTCTACCATGTATAACTCATATGACAAAGATGATTATTGCATTGAATTCCTTTTTTCGAGAGGACCAAAATCGACTTAAAGAACACCTTATTTGCACTAGCAGAAGTTGGTTTTTGAAGTTATGTACCCACTCATGTACATTGGGATAGGTCAGCCTCACACACACGTACAATTGGACAGGTCAGCCCCAACATCAAATGGATCCCCATGGAAGCCTATAAATACAAGAGACCTCAATATCATTTGAATATCATCAACAAGCATCTTCTTCTCCTTTTATATTGTTTAGTTCACAAAAGTATGATAGAGGAAGCTCGCGCAAGGTACAAAATTACAGGTCTAAGGCTCACAAGTGTTTAGGATTTCTATTTTTAGGTCGCACGATTTCTCTAGGTTAGATCTGACTATAGTCGCACACTTGCAGTGCCTCAGAGAGTGACTGGGAAGCCACAGTCACTCGCATATAATCTTGAAGGGTGCGATTGAGGCTAGGAGATAGTTCTAGGTAGATCTGACCACATTCGCTTTCTTGCAGTACTTTAGAGAGTGACCATAAAGTCATAGTTGCTAGCCCATAGTGTCTCAGGAAGCGACTGGGAAATCACAATCACTCATAGAATAATCTCATGAGTGTGACTAGGGTTTTGAGCTAGAGTCTGATTGTTGACTGCAGATGTCTGAAGGATGGAAGGTTTACCTTTGTTGTATAGTAATTCTAGAAGTTTTCTTCTTATTTTTATTGGGTAAATCTTTCTTGGATGATTATGTATTGGGCTCATTGTACTCTCTGCTAAAACATTTTATGGAAATCTAATAAGAAGAATATTTGAAAGGTTTTTCCCCTTAGTGGGGTTTTTCCACCATCTCTGACCAATCTGGTGTCTCTTGTGGTTGTGTTACTATCTCCTTTTTCATTGCATATATTGTCTTATATTCAATTATTGTTTATGAGTGGAAACATTGTTAACAATTGGATGCATTGCTAAATGAAGAATTGAATTGGGCCAAAGTAATTGTAACAACATAGAACAATCTAAAAAATTAACATGGAATCAGAGCTAAGGTGAAGGACAAGCCCAAAAGGAGACAAACATTGAAGCCATCACCTTTGGAAAGTTGAAGGAGCATATCTATTAAAAGTCAATATTCCTTCCTCTACCTTCAAGGAGCATGAGAAGTTGGGTGACTCATCAAACTTTGTTGCATGGAAAGTCAGGTTGGATATCATAGATGAAAATAATGATGTGTGGGAGTAAATTCAAGGAAGAATGCTCGAGCGTCCAGAAAATTGTTCCACTTCTCTAAAAAAAAAAGTACAAGAAAGGTGAGTCCAAAGCAAAGAAAATTATATTTAATGGTTTTACAAGATCATTTACTTGCATATGTTGGGAATTTAAGAAATTCCAAAGATATGTATGATAAGATAGCTCACATGTATGAAATCAATAATTTGAAGGAGATCATCACTTTGAAAGATCAACTCAAAGACACCAAGATGAAAAAAGGAGAAGTTGTACAATCTTATATCATGAGGATATCTTGCCTTAGAGATCAATTGCATAGAGTTGGAGAATTTGTGCCTGACAGGGAATTAGCAGTTGTGACTCCTAGAGGTCTCCCTCCCATTTGGGAAACCTTCATTACTACTATAAGCAACAACAATGTCCTTCCGTCATTTGATGAAATTGTTGGAAATATTACACAAGAATAATCAAGGCTGATATCAAGAGGAAGAATTCAAAAACATGAAGAAGGAGAGCTCGTTGCATATATCACTCATGACAAAAAGAATAAGAAATGAAAAGGAGGTACATCAAGAAAGCCTCCTCCTCAAAATGAAAAAGAAAGAATGATAGAACATCATCTCATATTGAATTTTATAATTGTCACAAGAAGGGTCATTATGCACGAGATAGTCCCGAGAAGAACAAAGGGCCATGTTACAACACTAGAAGCAACAACAGAAAATAAAATAAGTAAATAAGAAAAGATGATTGAAGAAATGACTGCGATAAAGATATGAAATAATAAGAAGAGGTACATCAAGCGATTATGAAGAAGATCGTCATCCTCAAAAGAAGTCAAGATTTTCCTGTATGGAAGCAATGTTGTAAATCAATCTGAATATATTCTCATTTTTGCACTTATTAGTTCTTCTCCTCGAGATTTGTGGGATAGTTGGTTGGTTGATAATGGGGACACCCATCATTTCTTTGGATATAAGGTATTTTTCTCTAATCTAGTAGAGAGGGAGTCCAAGCTAAAGATTATTCTTTGAGACAAAACCACTCATTCCGTGAAAGGTTTTGGGTCTCATCATATTTCATTTGAATTCTAGGGAATCAATTTTGTTGCATGATGTTATGTACGTGCTAGGATTAGTGAAGAAATTGGTATCTATATATGCTTTTGAAAATAAAGGGATGAGTGTTATCTTCACCAAGGGAAACATCTACCTTGGTCTGTTGGTTCACCTATGAGATATGTATTCACCTTAGGATCATGATTTGAAGGACTCTATAACGTCACTAGAAGACATCTTCAAACATTGGTTCATAATACTAATCATCTAAGCAAGTTATGGAACCAAAGATTGGCTCATCTACATTATGATTCTCTTCCAAAATTAAATAAATTAGTCTCTGGTATTCTTGATTTTCAAGCCCAACATGATGGAGCATGTTCAGGTTGTGCGAGTTGAAAGAAGACAAGGAGACCATTCCCCTCTAGTGAGAAAAAGACAATTTTATCTTACATCTCATTCATTCTGATATATGTGGCATGATGCCTATGTACTCTGTTGGTGGTCATCTCTACTATATCACCTTCATTAATGAATTCTCTAGAAAGAAATGGATATACTACTTGAAGCACAAGGATGAGGCATTTGAAATGTTCAACGAGTTCAAAGCTTTCATTGAAAATCAAATAGGGAATATAATCAAAGTATTCAGGTCCGACAATGGTGGAGAATACATGCCAAATGAGTTCATAGCATTTTGCAAGAAAGAACGAAACACTTGTGCCATATACACCGGAAAAAAATTTGATTATCTTAAAGGAAGAACATGTATATATTAGAAGTCGCCCATGCTATGCTTCATGATCAAAAGTTACCAAATTTCCTTTGGGGAGAAGCAACATATGTTGTTGTATATGTTCAAAACAAGGCGCTTCATCAAGAATTGTAAAACAAGACCCTCGAAGAGGTGTTAACAGGTGTCAATCCTGACATTAGCCATCTTCATATCTTTGGATGCCCCATATATTTTCATGTGTTGAAGGACAAAAGGAACAAGTTGGGGGCTACATGAGGAAAAGGTATGTTTGTTGGTTATTGTGAAAATTCTAAAGCATATAGAATATAGATTCCTAGTCAAAGGAAGGTTTAAATTAGCAGGGATGTAATGTTCAAAGAAGATGTTTCTCTTGGAAAAGAAAAATACCTTCCTCCCCCTCCTCCTCCCGAGAAGAGAAATGATGACAAGGATATTCTATATGGTCCTTGCATGACCAAATCCAAGACTGATATTATTGATGATCCCTTGGAGCCTATAGATCCCTTAGATCCTCCTCCAAGTGATCCTCCTACTAAGAAGAGACCACTTTGGCTATGTGATACTCTATAGGATCCTAAGGGACATGTTCTCTTCTGAATATCATTTAAAGAAAGGAAGCATCCATGTAGGTTCTAGGGATATGTTGCAACCATGAGAACTATGATTCAAGCCAAACATTCCACATTCGAAGAAGCCATAAAAGGACAAGTTTGGAAATATGTTATGGTTGAGGAATATGAATCAATTATAAAGAATGATGTATGGGATGTTGTGCCGAGATTGAAGGGGGAATCTGTGGTGACTTCAAAATGGATATTCAAGATCAATCATGGACTTGATGGTAGAATTGAGAAATAAACGGAAAGGTTCGTGGCTCGAGGATTATCACAGAAAGAGGGAGAACATTATGATGATATATTTTCACCTGTGGCTTGATACACAACCATTTGTTCAATAATATCCCTTGTCTTAAGTAAAGGATGAACTCTTCATCAGATGGACGTAAAGACTGCATTCTTGCATGGCATGTTATAAGACGAAGTGTATGTTGAGCAGCCATAGGTATTTGAAGTAGATGATCGAAAGACACATGTTTGAAGGTTGAATAAGAAATTGTATGGTTTAATGAAATCCCCTAGAGCATGGTACACCTGCACAGACATTTATTTGGTGAAGTTGGGATTCATAAGAAGTAATGTTGATCCCAACCTCTACTTCAAGATAGTCCAAGGTATTTCGTTGATTTTAGTTTTATATGTTGATGATCTATTCTTGACAGGTAGTGAGCCTATGATGATCGAGTGCAAGAGGGAGATAGCCTCTGAATTTGAGATGAAGGACCTTGGACTCATGCATGACTTTCTAGTACTTGAGGTGTGGCAAAGATTGTGTGAGATTTTCCTTTCATAAGGAAATTATGATGTGAAGTTGTTAGAAATATTTGGAATGATAGAATGCAAGTCCATGGACACACCAATGGAAATGAACTTTAAGAAGTTATGTGTAGAAACTGCAAGACAAAATTTGGTGAATCCATCTGAGTATAGACAGTTGATTGGGGCTCTGATTTTATTAGTAAACACCTATCCAGACATATGCTATGCAGTAAAAAAGTTGATTCAATTCATGATCAATCCTCTCCACACACATTGGATCACTATCAAACACATTTTGAGATATCTGTATGGGATGATCACACTTGGTCTGAGATATTATACCAAAGATGTTTGACTTCATGGATACACTGATGCTGATTGGGCAAGAAATATTATCGATAGGAAGAGTATGTCTGGATGTTGTTTTAGTCTTGGATCTGCCATGATATATTGGATGAGCAGGAAGTAGAAGTTCGTAGCATTGAGTATCACTGAGGAAGAATATATTGTTGCTTGCATGGCTAGCTATGAAACATTTTGGTTAAGCAAACTCTTTAGAGAGATATTTAAGCAGGTCCTAGATACTACAATGATATATTGCAACAATGAGAGTGGGATCTATCTGGCATATAATCTCATATTTCATGACAAATCCAATCACATATAGATTTGATACCACTTCATTTGAGACATGGTGTAGAGAGGAGTTATTAAATTCCATCACATATTGACAGATGAGCACATTGCACATATTCTCACCAAGGCTTATATGAAAGGGAATTTCTTGATCTTTGGAGAGGAGCTTGGACTTATGGATATTACCCCTCCTCATAAGGGGTAGTGCCGATCAAGGACACAGAGCCATTTCTTCCACCCTATTGAGCTCCTAAGATGAGGAATTGAGAGAGAGGGCTCCTAGGGTTGAAGGATTTTTGGATAATAGGGTATTACCCCTATCTATTAACCATAGGGTAGGAGATGTTTCTCCCCTATATACCCACAGGGTAGGATATGCTTCTCCCCTATATACCCATAAGGTTGGATATGTTTCTCCCCTATATGGTCTATGAATAGTATACACCATTTAGCATCATATCCACAAGCAAAGCTTGTTGGGAATACTGCTCCACGTTTGGCCAATGGGTTGACAATGTACTTGGGCTGTACAACCCAAGTTTATTATGATGTAGGTGTTCTACCTCATGGCTCTTAGGGGTCATTAATGGGAAGACCGGCAAGCAATAAGATTGGGTTGAAATTTTCTCCCCTTTGTAGTTTTGGTTTTAGATGAGCTGCCCGATGTGATTCAAAGGTTGAGATGTGCTCCCTTGTGTGTTTGGATATCTTATTACTCGATATGGGGTTGAGATATGTGACTCCCCCATGATATATATGGTGGAAGTTAATGCTCCCTTATTCTTCTTATTTAATATTTGAGAATGTTTCAGCAGAAAGAGTTGAGAAAAGATAGACATGACATGATGACAACATGACCAGATGATATGATGATTAACATATAGATATTGGTAGGTGGAATTCTTCCTAGTTGAGAGGGAGTGTTAATTTATGAAACTAGGTTCAAATTCCACCTTGGACAACTCATATGAAGAAGATGTTGATTGCATTGAATTCATATTTTCAAGAGGACCAAAATCAACATAAACATCACCTCACTTGGATAAGAAGGAGTTGGTTCTAAATTTATGTACCCATTCATGTACATTGGGACAGATCAACCTCACACACATGTAAAATTGGACAGGACGGCCTCAACATCAAATAGACCCTCATGGAAGCCGATAATATAAGAGACCTCAAGCTCATTTTAACATCAGCATTGATCATTTTCTTCTCTTCTTCTATTGTTTGGTTCACATACGTCTTACAGAGGAAGCTTGCGCAAGGTCTAAAATTAGAGGTCTGAGGCTTATAAGTGTTTAGGGTTTCTTTTTTTCTGGTTACATGCTTGCCGGAGGTTAGATATGACTACAGTTACCTGCTCGCAATGCCTCAGAGAGTGATTGGGAATCCATGGTTGCTCGCATATCATCTTGAAGGGTGCAACTAAGGCTGTGAGATAGTTCTAGGCAAATCCAACCACAGTCACTCACTTACAATGCTTTAGAGAGCAAATAGAATGTCGTAGTCGCTAGCTCACAGTGTCTCAGGGAGTGACTGGGAAGTCACAGTCACTCGCAAAATAACCTGATGAGTGAGACTAGGGTTCTGAGCTAGCGTTTGACTGCTGACCATAGTTGACCACATATGTCTAATGGATGGAAGGTTTCTCTTTGTTATACAGTAATTCTGGAAGTCTTCTTCTAATTTGTATTGGGTAAACATTTTTTGGATAATTATGTATTGGGCTCATTGTACTTTCTTCTGAAACATTTTATGACAATATAATAAGAAGAAGATTTGAAAGGGTTTTCCCCTTAGCGGGGTTTTTCCATTGTATTTGACCAATCTAGTGTCTCTTGTGGTCGTGTTATTGTCTCATTTTTCATTTCATATATTTTTCTATCTTCAATTATTGTTTATGAGTGGAAACATTGTTAATAATTGGATGCATTGCTAAATGAAGAATTGAACTGGGTTGAAGTAGTTGTAACAGAATAGAACAATCTAAAAATTAACATGGAACCAGAGCTAAGGTGAAGGACAAGCCCAAAAGGAGACAAGAATTGAAGCCATCACCTTTGGAAAGTTGAAGGAGCCTCTCTAGTCAAAGTCAAGATGTCTTCCTCTACCTTCAAGGAGCGTGAGAAGTTGGGTGATTCATCAAACTTTGTTGCATGGAAATCTAGGTTGGAGATCATAGATGACAACAATGATGTGTTGGAGTACATTCAAGGAAGAATGCCCGAGCCTCCAGAAAATGCTTCCGCTTCTCTAAAAAATAGGTACAAGAAAGGTAAGTCTAAAGAAAATTATATCTTATGGTTTACAAGATCATTTACTTGCATATGTTGGGAATTTAAGGAAGTCCAAAGATATGTGTGATAATATAGATGGCATGTATGAAATAAACAATTTGAATGAGATCATAGCTTTGAAATATCAATTCAAAGACACCAATATGAACAAAGGAGAAGTTGTACAATCCTATATCATAAGGATATCTTGCCCTAGAGATCAATTGAAGAGAGTTGGAGAATCTGTTCCCGACAAGGAATTAGTGATTGTGACTCTTACAGGTCTCCCTCCTATTTGGGAAACCTTCATTACTACTATAAGAAACAATAATTTCCTTTCATCATTTGATGAAATTGTTGGAAATATTACATAAGAAGAATCAAGGATGATATCAAGATGAAGAATTCAAAAACATGAAGAAGGAGAGCCCAATGCATATATCACTCATGACAAAAATAAGAAGAAAGGAAAAGGTGGTCCATCAAGAAATCATCCTCCTCAAAATGAAAAAAGAAAGAATTATAGAATATCATTTCATATTGAATTGTATAATTTTCATAAGAAGGGTCATTATGCACAAGATTGTCCCGAGAAGAATAAAGGGTCACGTTACAACACTAGAAGCAATAACAACAAATACAATAAACAAAGAAGAAAAGGTTATCGAAGAAATGGCTGCAATAAAAGATGTGAAAGAAGAATAATAGATACCTCAAGCGATCATGAATAAGATCAACGTCCTAAAATGAAGTCAAGATTTCCCAGGTATGAAAGTAATGTTGTAAATCAATCTGAATATATTCTCATTTTTGCCCTTACTAGTTCTTCTCCTCGGATTCATGGGATTGTTGGTTGGTTGATAGTGGGGTGACTCATCATTTCTCTAGATATAAAGAAGATTTCTCTAATCTAGTAGAGAGGGAGACTAAGCTGAAGATTATTCTTGAGGACAACTCTACTCATCCCCTAAAATATTTTGGGTCCGTCAAATTTCATTTGAATTCTAGAGAATCAATTTTGTTGCATGATGTTATGTATGTGTCAAGATTAATGAAAAATTTTGTATCTATATCCACTTTTGAAGATAAATGGATGAGGGTTTTCTTCACTAAGTTAAACGTTCTACCTTGGCCTGTTGGTTCACCTATGAGAGAAACATTCACCTTAGGATCAAGATTTGAAGGACTCTATAGAATCAATGGAAGACCACTTCGAACATTGGTTCATAATACTAATCATCTAAGTGAGTTATGGCACTGAAGATTGGCTCATCTACATTATGATGCTCTACCAAAATTGAATAAATTAGTCTCTGGTATTCTCGATGTTCAAGACCAACATGATGGAGTATGTCCAGGTTGTTCAAGTTGAAAGAAGACAAGGGGAGCATCCCCATCTAGTGAGAACAAAAGAAATTTATCTTCCATTTCATTCATTACAATATATGTGGTCTAATGCCTATGCATTCTATTGATGGTCATCTCTATTATATCACCTTCATTAATGAATTCTCTAGAAAGGCATGGATATACTATTTGAAGCACAAGGATGAGGAATTTGAAATGTTCAAGGAGTTCAAATATTTCATCAAAAATAAAACAGGGAATAGAATCAAAGTATTCAGGTTCGACAGTGGTGGAGAATACATGTAAAATGAGTTCATAGCATTTTTCAAGAAAGAAGGAAAAAATTGTGCCATATACACCCAAAAAAATGGATTAGTTGAAAGGAAGAACAAGTATATATTAGAAGTTTCACGTGCCATGCTCCATGATCAAAAGTTGCCAAATTTACTTTGGGAAGAAGCAACACATGTTGTTGTATATGTTCAAAACAAGCTGCTTCATCAAGCATTGGAAAACAATATCCCCAAAGAAGTGTTCACAAGTGTCAATCTCGAAATTAGCCATCTTCGTATCTTTGGATGCCCCATATATTTTCATGTGTCAAGGACAAAAGGAACAAGCTGGAGGCTACCTGAGGAAAAGGTACATTTGTTGGTTATTGTGAAAATTATAAAGCATATAGAATATATATTCCCAGTCAAAGGAAGCTTGAAACTAGCAAAGATGTAACGTTCGAAGAAGATGTTCCTCTTGGAAAGGAAAAATACCTTCCTTCACCTCCTCCTCTCAAGAAGAGGAATGATGACAGCGATATTCTAGATGGTTCTTCCATGCTCGAATCCAAGACTGATATTATTGATGACCTGATGGAGCCTATGGATCCCTTAGATTCTCCTCCAAGTGATCTTCCTACTAATAAGAGACCATTTTGGATATGTGACACTCTATAGGATGTTGAGAGACATGTTCTCGTTCAAAGATCATTTAGAGAAAGGAAGCATCCAGGCAGGTACCAACGATATGTTGCAGCCATGAGCACTATGATTCAAGACAAACCTTCCACATTCGAAGAAGCCATAAAATAACAAGTTTGGAAAGATGATATGTTTGAGGAATATGAATCAATTATGAAGAATGATGTATGGGATGTTGTGCCAAGACCGAATGGGAAATCTGTGGTGACTTCAAAATGGCTATTCAAGATCAAGCATGGACTTGATGGTAGTATTGATAAATAGAAGGCAAGGTTCATGGCTCAAGGATTATCACAGAAAGAGGGCAATATTATGATGATATATTTGCACCTATGGCTCGATACACAACCACTTGTTCAATAATAGCCCTTGCCTTAGGTCAAGGATGGACCCTTCATCAGATGGACGTAAAGACTACATTCCTCCATGGCATGTTACAAGAAGAAGTGTATGTTGATCAGCCACAAGGATTTGAAGTAGAGCATTGAAAGGCACATGTTTGAAGGTTGGAGAAGGAATTGTATGGTTTAAAGCAAGCCCCAAGAGCATGGTACACTCACATAGAGAGTTATTTGGTGAAGCTGGGATTCATAAGAATGTTTATCCCAACCTCTACTTCAAGGTATTCCAAGGTATGCCATTCATTTTTGTTTAATGTGTTGATGATCTATTCTTGCAAGTAGTGAGCCTCAGATGATCAAGTGCGAGATAGAGCTAGCCTCTGAATTTGAGATGAAGGAACTTGGACTCATGCACTACTTTCTAGTCCTTTGAGGTGTGGCAAAAGCCCGGTGAGATTTTCCTTTTACAAGGAAAGTATGTTTTGAAGTTGTTAGAAATATTTGGAATGACATAATGAAAGTGCATGGTCACACTGATGGAAATGAAATTTAATAAGTTATGTGGAGAAACTGCAAGATCGGATTTGGTGAATCCATTCGAGTATAAACAATTGATTGGGGCTCTAATGTTCTTAGTAAACACCCACTCAAACATATGCTATGCAGTAAACACGTTCATTCAATTCATGATCGAGCCTCTCCACGCACATTGGAACACTTCCAAACACATTTTGAGATATTTGCATGGGATGATCACACTTGGTCTGAGATATTCTATCAGAGATGTTCGACTTCATGGATACACCGATGCTAACTGGGTAGGAAATGTTATCAATAGGAAGATTATGTATGGATGTTGTTTTTGTTTTGAATCTCCCATGATATCTTGGATGAGCAGGAGGTAGAAGACTATTGCATTGAGTATCATCGAGCAATAATATATTTTCACTAGCATGGCTAGTTGCGAAGCATTTTGGTTAAGGAATCTCTTTGGAGAGATATTTGAGCAGGTCCTAGATATTATAGTGATATATTGTGACAATAAGAGTGGGATCTATGTGGCATAGAATCTTGTATTTCATGAAAAACCCAAGCACATAGAGATCCGATATCACTTCATTGGAGACATGATGCAGAGAGGAGTCGTTAGACTCCTTCACATATCAACAGATGAGCAGATTGCAAATATTCTCACCAAGGCTTATCTGAAATGGAAGTTCTTGATCTTAGCAGAGGAGCTTGGATTTATGGATATGACCCCTTGTGATAAGGGGCAACGTTTATCAAGGGCATTGAGTCAACTCTTCCCCCTTTTGAGCCCCTAGGGTGAGGAATTGAGATAGAGGGATCCTAGGGTTTAAGGATCTTTGGACAATAGGGTATTACCCATATCTATTACCCATATGCTTGGAGATGTTTCTCCCGTATATACCCATAGGGTTGGATATATTTCTCCCCTATCTATTCTATCCATAATATACCCCATTTGGCATCATACCCACAAGCCAAGCTTGTTGGGAATATCGCTCCCCATTTTCCCAATGGGTTGAGTGTATACTTGGGGTATAAAACCCAATTTTATTATGATGCAAGTGTTCTACCTCATGGCTCTTAAGGGTCATTAATGGGAAGATCGACATGCAATAATATTGGTTTGAAATGTTCTCCCTTTTGTGGTTTCGAGTTGAGAATGATCTCTCCGATGTGATTCCAAGTTTAAGATGTGCTCCCCTATGTGTTTGGATATCCTATTGCTCAATATGGGGTTGAGATATGTGACTACCCCATGAAATAGATGGTGGAAGCTAATGCTCCCTAATTATTCTTCTATAAGATTTGAGAATGTTTCAGTCGATAGATATGAGCAAAGATGGACACGGCATGATGACAACATGATAGGATGATATGATCATTAATAGATAGATATTGGCAGGTGGAATTCTTCCTAGTTGAGAGGGAGCGTTAATTTATGAAACTAGGTTCAAATTCCACCTTCGACAACTCATATGACGAATATGATGATTTCATTAAATTCCTATTTTTAAGAGGACCAAAATCAAGCTAAAGATCACCTCATTTGGATAAGAGGAAGTTGTTTTTTGAATTTATGTACCCACTCATGTACATTGGGATAGGTCAGCCTCACACACATGTACAATCGGACAAGTCAGCCTCAACATCAAATGGACCCTCATGGAAGCCTATAAATACAAGATACCTCAAGCTCATTTGAACATCATCATCAATCATCTTGTTCTATTCTTCTATTATTTGGTTCTCATAGGTCTGATGTAGGAAGCTTGTGCAATATTTGAAATTACAAGTCTCACGCTCACATGTGTTTAGTTTTTATGTTTTCTAGTTTCACAATTATCGAGGGTTAGATCCAAATGCAGTCACACACTCACAGTCCCTCAAAGAGTGACTGGGAAGCCATAGTCACTCGCATATTATCTTAAAGGGTGCAACCAAGGCTATGAGATAGTTCTACGTAGATCTGACCACAATCGCTCACTTACACTGCTTCAGAGAGCAAACAAAAAGTCATAGTCGCTCACTCATAGTGCCTCAGGGAGCGAGTGGGAAGTCACAGTCACTCACAAAATAACCCGATGAGTGTGATTGGGGTTCTGAGATAGGGTTTAATAGTTGACCATAGTTTACTCTAAATGTTTGAAAGCTTGAAGTTTTCTTTCTGTTCTATAGTAATTCTAGAAGTCTAATTCATATTTGTATTGGGTAAATCTTTGTTGGATGATTATGTATTGGGCTAATTGTACTTTCTTTTGAAGCATTTTATGATAATCTTATAAGAAGAAGATTTGAAAGGGTTTTCCCCCTAGTGGGGTTTTCCCCTGGTTTCTTATCAATATGGTGTCTCTTGTGGTTGTGTTATTTGTAGGTTTTAACCCCATACAGAAATTACCTTCATACCAATTCTAAAACACATAAAATAAACAATGTGAGAGCATAACACATAAAACACATATGCACAGAGATTTTCCCCTAGATCCCAAAACCGGGACCACTAGCTTTATTTTTCATTATGTTCCTTTCAATGTTATAATACATATTTATACATGCCGAAACATCTAATACCATGGACCAAAAACCATCGTGTCCAATACCATGGACCGAACACCATCGTGTCCAAAAGCATGTGTGAAAATCATGCACAAAACCATAGGTGGGTCCGCCCAACCTAACATAGGTTCCAAAACCAAAATTTTCTGGGGCACTGCCCCAGACCCCATAGAGTGGGGTTACTTGCACCCCTCAAACCCCTGTGACCCCCCCCCTCCGTACACAATGGCGCAACAAAGGGCTCTGCCCCCCCCAACCCCCCGATTAACTAGATGGGCTAGTCATGGAAATAATATAACACAACTCAAAATTCTCCCACTTGTTGTTTTCTTTCCACAAGGGACCACAAGAGAGCTTAGTCATTTCTCCAACCCTGCAATGCCCATTATTTATCTACACCAAGAGAACTTCTCAAAGCTCACAGATTTTTTCAATGCATCTGTAGTATTCTTCAAAGTGTCCACCTTTACGAGCAACACCTTTTTGTCTTCTATCATATCCCACACAAAGTGATACAGAACATCAATGTGCTTTGTCTTTGAATGATATGTAGGGTTCTTTGCCAAGAAAATTGCACTTTGGTTGTCACGGTCTATCCTTATAGCTCCCTGTACTAACCCCATACTTGAACACAATCTTTGCAACCAAAATGCTTCCTTGATTGCATGAGTGGATGCCATGTATTCTGCCTCTGTAGTTGATAGTGACACTACAGATTATTTCTTACTCATCCAACTGACTGCACCTACAAATAGGTTGAACACATACCCACTTGTAGATCTTCTCTGGTTCAGATCTCTAGCCCACTCTGCATCAACAAAGCCACGAATATCCAACACTCTATCTAATCCTAGTCTTCCTTGGTAGCAAAAACTATAGTCACTAGTGCCACGCAAATCCCTGAAAACCCACTTCACTGTTGTCCAATGCTCCTTTCCTAGTTTTGACATAATCCTACTCAATACTCCCACTGCATGTGCAATGTTTGGTCTAGTACAAACCATTGCATACATTAGGCTACCGACTGCACTTGCCAATTGAACATGGGACATGTCCTCTTCCTCTTCTTATGTCTTGTTACATTGTTCAGTAGATAACTTTACACCTACAGGAATAGGAACCTTCACCGGTTTACTATCCTGCATATTAAATCTCTGCAATATTGTCTCAACATACTTCCTCTGGTTTAACCATACCTTCCTCTTTGTGTGATCTCTTTTAATTTCCATGCCCAAAATATAGTTTGCAACACCAAGATCTTTCATGTCAAATTTGGAGGACAATTAGGCCTTCAAATCCTCGATAATTTCTTTGTCATTTCCAACCAGCAACATATCATCCACATACAAGACCAAATAAATGACACGGTCACCAATTAATTTAAAATACACACAGTGATCTGCTTTGCTTCTGGTGAAACCAAGTACCCGTATAAATGTATCAAATTTCTAATACCACATCCTTGGTGACTGTTTTAACCCATACAGAGACTTCTTTAACTTGCATACCAGTTCTTTCTTACCCTTCACTACAAAGCCTTCAGGTTGCTTCATGTAGATTTCCTCTTCCAAATCCCTGTGAAGAAAT
>APFE031342075.1:15018-28711 GCA_000404065.3 Pinus taeda | reverse complement strand
CTCCTCGAACCATCTTGCAGGTATCCTTCTCGAACACTATCTTTACGCCTGCATCATCCAACTTGCTTACAGAAATTAGATTTTTGGCCAATGCGGGAATATGCAGAACACCCGGAAGGGTTCTAACCCTTCCACCTTGCAACTTCAACTTTACTTTTCCGCGACCAATGATTCTAGCCTTCTTATCATCCCCTAAGAAGACATCACCACCATCATATTTCTCATACTCGTAGAACCACTCTCTATGGCAAGTGAAGTGAAAGGATGCACCTGAGTCAATCAATCATGCCTCATGATCTACATGTGTACTTGAAGAAGCCAAGTACACATCCTCACCTTCATCTGAGGTGGTTTTCACCTTTGCAGAAAGAGCATCATCAGATCCCTTTCGTTTATCAAGATCTTTAAATTTAGAGTCCCTTTTGTAGTGCCCTTCCTTTCCGAATTTCTAGCACACCACCTTTACAAGTTTTCCTGGAGATTTAGATCTCCCTTTAGATTTAGATCTCCCACTTGATGAGTTATTTTTGTTTATGTTCTGGGACCGTCCTCGTACAGACAAGGCATCACCATTCCGCCTCTCCATATTTTTTCGTCTCATCTTCTCCGTCAGCAAGGATGAGACTATTTCATCAAACTGCAAGGTAGTTACATTGCTACCTACTACAATAACAAGACTATCCCACGAATCTGGTAGAGAACACAACAAACTGATGCACTTATCTTCTTCTAAAATTTTAATATCAACAGATGCTAACTGACTTATCACAGTATTAATTGCATTCAGATGCTCTGTCATCAAATCTCCATCTTTCATCCTCAGGTTATATAGCGTTTTCCACAAGAACAATTTATTCACTAGAGACTTAGATTGGTACAAAGTCCCTAACTTGTTCCACAAAGGCTTCGTCGTAGATTTCCTTGATACATTCAACGATATTGAATCTGAGACACACAATCGTATTGTGATCTTTGCCTTTCGATCCAACTTCTTTCGTTCTTCATCAAACACTCTCATTGGTTTAGTACCCGGATCTCATGGGATCCATTGTATCTTTACCCATCAATAGATCCTCCATCTTGAGTTTGCACAACTCAAAAATCTAACCATTAAATTTCTCGATCTCTATCTTTCCACTGCTTTCCATCTTCTTTCACCACCGGAGTCAATCTCACAGATCTCCCACTAAACAGGGTCTACCACAGGCCCGAGAAAAACCCCTCATCAACAAAGGCGTCCCCTTTAAACCAAAACTGCTCTGATACCAAATGTAGGTTTTAACCCCATATAGAAATTACCTACATACGAATTCTAAAACACATAAAATAAATAATGTGAGAGCATAACACATAAAACACATATACACAGAGATTTTCCCCTAGATCCCAAAACCGAGACTACTGGCCTGATTTTTCATTATGTTCCTTTCAATGTTATAATACATATTTATACATGCTGAAACATCTAATACCATGGACCGAAAACCATTGCATCCAATACCATGCACTAAAAACCATCGCATCCAAAAGCATGTGCAAAAATCATGCACAAAACCATAGGTGGGTCCGCCCAACCTACCATAGGTTCCAAAACCAAAATTTTCTGGGGCGCTGCCCCGGACCCCATAGAGTGGGGTTACCTGCACCCCTCAAACCCCCTGTGACCCCCCTGCTACGCAATCGACGCAACAAAGGGGGGGCTCTGTGCCCCCTCTAAAGCCTCGGTTAACTACGTGGGCTAGTCATGCAAATAATATAACACAACCAAACATTATTGTCTCCTTTTTCATTTCATATATTGTTATATCTTCAATTATTATTTATGAGTGGAAACACTGTAATAATTGGATGCACTGCTAAATGAATATTGAATTGGGCTGAAGTAATTGTAACAGCATAGAACAATCTGAAAAATTAACGCAAATAATTTGCTACTAAAATAATTTTGTTGATTTGATAATTTTACAAACCTTTTGAATCTAGGCTTAGAATTTTTTTTGTTTTTTCCTCTTCAATAGCTTCATATGTATTTCCTTCAAATATATGTTTCCAATTTCATTCTCTAAAGTTTTTCCAAATAATTATAAAAGGGTCTTATCACCATAGTTCAAAGATACTATATTATTTTTTCCTATGTTTATTTTTAATAATCTTTTCCCTTCCATACACTAATTCAACATGAGTTAGAGTTACAAGCAAATAAATCCTCTTGCTCCCAATGGAACCTCCCCCTCCCCCCTTACCAACAAGAGCATTTTCTTTCAAACTTATGTCTATTGGTTAATGGGTTTTATTATATGGATACATGTTTTAAATACCTATATGATTTCATCACAATCCATTATAATAGGAATGTCGCAATTGAAATATTGGCCATTGATGCTTTCCATATCTAGTGGTTGATATAGGCAAAAAAAAACATAATTCTTAGCATAGTTTATGATATCCCAATGCCTTGATTAGATTGTTTTATGCATGTTGTTTCCAATAGTTGTTTATGGTTGTCTTTTTCTTGGCTATGTTCTCCATTCTTAATGTGTCTCATTCAAAACCTTTTTCCCTTAATGTATTTTTTATCAATGGAAACATTATAAATAGGTTTTCGGAGTTTTATTTGATTGGAATTTTGTTTAATTAGTTTGCATATGTTTGTTCATGTGGTTATATTTTGGGTTCCCAAAATTGATTTTCCTTTTCATTCTCCTTAGGAAATGACTTCATTCTCTTGCTTAGTTCACAATGCACCATAGTTGCAAGGGACAAATCATCTTACTGTAAACATAGCCTCTTTCAACCTATGCTCTCTAATGACAATCTATCAACTACACCAACAAGAAAAGGTCAGTTCATACTTATTTTTATGCCACCCTTCAGATTGCACTTATCTATTGTATGACCATTGTGCCATTGGTTTGTAATTATATAATGTATATTTATTTATTGTGATTTTCTCTATTTTTTGCATATCATTGACATGATTTTTCTTTTTTATTTCTATGGTATTAAAATATTGAAACATATTATGGTCGTTGATCTGGACATTGTTTTAGTAAGGCTTGGGCCTCAATTTCTTCAGTACC
This sequence comes from Pinus taeda, assembly GCA_000404065.3. Classification (NCBI taxonomy): domain Eukaryota; kingdom Viridiplantae; phylum Streptophyta; class Pinopsida; order Pinales; family Pinaceae; genus Pinus; species Pinus taeda. The sequence continues at coordinate 25,631 of APFE031342075.1, read as the reverse complement.
AACAATGTCATTAAATATTGATTTCAATATTATGTGCTTGTTTTTTAAGAATAAAATTGTATGTGTTCTATGGATTGCATTTTAATTAAAATAAGGTGTAAATATAGATAATAGTAAATGATTTTACACTAAAATCCAGCTTGAATTGTTTATAAATTTGGTTACATATTTAAGGTAATTTATTCCAAGAGTCTCTTGTGAGATTTCTTATTTGTATAGCTTAAATTGAGGCCATATATTTTTGTTGCTAGACAAGTGGAAGCTTTAGCACTTATCAATAGATTTCTTTAGTATCCTCAATGGGATTTGGGAATTTATCCTAGGGATGCTTACCAAGTTATAAAAAATAATTTCAACACCATATGCCTCTTTATAATATTAACTTCTCCATTATTAAGATAATAGCATTGGAATGAGAATAAATTCAAGGAATGGAGATAACTATAAAAATATAGGATGGAAAAATGTATCAATCTATTTATATAATCCATTATTTCATTATGTTATTTGTTAGTATTTGAGATTCTATAAAACATTAACAAGAGAAAAGAAATAATGGAAAGAATGTGAATAACACACAACATAAATTTTCCTTGGTGACACCCTAATTGTTTATCACGGAAACATCCACAAGGAAAGGTATGTAATTTTATTATCTAAGATGAACCACTACAGTAAGGCTTACAACATAGTCCACCCATCTCTCAGGATATTTTTATATAACTACATTAGCACTTTTACATTCATTATATGAAGTACCATCGGTTTCGTAAACCAACACCATGCGAAAACTAAAAAAAATACTTAAGTAAATTTTGTTTTTTACAATTTATTTTAATTAATTGTTGCCATGTTTTACAGTCTCCACCTTAATGATAATTTACCTAGTACCTTTCCCAAGTGCATTCATCGCCTCTTCTTAAACCAAAAGAAACCACCATGGCAACCTCTGTAACAACATTGGTTTTGTAAACATGTTAGCATAATTTTCTTGAGTTTGGACCTTTTTAAGATCAACTCCACCTCCATCAAAGAATTGTCTTACAAAATATTACTTGATATCAATATGTTTTTTGTTACTATGATAAGTTGGATTTGTATTCAACTGAATAACACTTTGACTATCATAGGATACAATTATGTTGTATTATGTTCTTCCAAGCTCACTTAGAAGACCCTTCAACCAAAAGTTCCACTTTGCAATCATGTGAGACAATGATATATTCTACCTTTGTAGTGGATAAAGAAATAATTTCCTACTTTTACATCCAACTAATAAATCCTCCTACATGAGTAAATACATAACAAACAACATTAATTTTGCATGGTAAAACACTAACAATTTGTCATGGAAAAATCCACAAGGCAAGGTAAGGAATTTTATTATCTAAGATGAACAATTAAAATCAGGCTTGCAACCCAATCCACCCATCTCTTAGGGTTACTTAATATAACTATCTTGGCATTGTTACATTCATTATATGAACTACTACTTGTTTCGTAAACCAAAACCATTAGACAAAAAACCAAAAAAATTACTTAAGTAAGTTTCAGGTTTTTATATTTTCTTTCAAGTAGTTGTTGTCATATTTTACTAGTCTCCACCTTGAAAACAATTTACCTAGTACCTTTCCCAATCCCATTCATCACCTCTTCTATAAACCAAAATAAACAAAACACCTCTATTTATTCTCTAACAATGTTAGCTTTGTAAACATGTCATCATAATTTTATTGAGTTTGGACCTATTTAAGATCTACTCCATCTCCATCAATGACATGTCTTATAAAATAGTACTTAATATCAATATTCATAATGTCACTATGATAGGTTATCCTTGTATCCAAATTAATAACACTTTCACTAGCATAGAATACAATTATGTTGTCCTATGTTCTTCCAAGCTCACCTAAAAGACATTTGAACCAAATTACCTCTTTGCAAGCATGTGAGACAATGATATATTCTACCTATATAGTGGATAAAGTAATCATTTCCTAAAGCTTTGACATCCAAATAATAAATCCCCCTACAAGAGAAAATACATAACAAACAACATGAATTTTATTGTGTAAAACTCTCACAATTTATCAGGGAAAAATCCATAGGGAAAGGAAAGAAATTTTATTATCTAAGATGAACAATTACAATTAGGCTTACAAGTCACTCCACCCATCTCTGAGGTTGTTTTGATATAAATATCATGGCATTGTTACATTAATTATATGAACTATGATTGGTTTCATAAACCAAAACCTTTAGACAACCACCAAAAAAACACTTAAGTAAATTTTAGTTTTTTACATTTTGTTTTAATTAATTGTTGTCATATTTTAACAGTCTCCATCTTGATTCCAATTTGCCTAGTACCTTTCCCAATCCCATTCATCACCTCTTTTATACACTAAACTAAAACAAGGATCACTACGACTTCTCTAACAACATTGGTTTTGTAAAAATTTCAACATAATTTTCTTGATTTTGGACCATTTTAAGATCTATTCCACCTCCATCAATGAAATGTCTTACAAAATGGTACTTAATATCAATATGCTTAGTGTTACTATGATTAGTTGGATTTGTGTCCTAATGAATAAAACTTTTACTATCATATAATACATTTACATTATCATATGTTCTTCCAAGCTCACCTAGAAGACCCTTAAAATAAATTGCCTCTTTGCAAGCATGTGAGACAACAATATATTCTACCTCTGTAGTGGATAAGGAGATTGTTTCCTAAAGCTTTTACATCTAACTAATCGATAATTTTATAAGAGTAAAGACATAACCTAAACTATACCTCCTCTTGTGCAAATCACCTGCAAAATATAAATAAACAATAATCATATACATAATCATTGTTATCAATAAAGGTGATGTGATAATCACTTGTGCCTATAAGATATCGAAGAAACCATTTCATTGCATTTCAATGTTCTCTTCCTATATTTTCCATGTACTTACTAAAAACACCCCTTGCATGTGAAATATTTGTTTTGGTACATACCATTTCATACATAAAACTTCCTACTACATCAGCATATGGTATAGTAGACATATAATCCTTTTCTTCCTCACTACTAGGACATGAACTTGAAGGAAGCTTAAAATGGCAAGTGAAATGAAAACTAACAAGTTTCACATTATTCATTTTTTAATTCACAAGTATATTCTCAACATACTTCTATTTTTAAAACTTGAGCTTACCGTTTTTTTCTCTCTCTATGTATTTTAATGACAAAGGTTTAATTTTTTGCCTGTAGATCATTCTTTTTAAAAGGTCCTAGCCATATGAGCATCAAACTGTTTATCTCACCCATGCTTCTCATTGTACGAAGAATATTATCAACATAACACCAAGGTAATGATTATACCATTCAAAATTTTGATGTAAACATAGTGAGTGTACTCACTTTTAGTATAATTATAACTCGTCATGAAGGAATCAAACTTGTTGTATCATTACCTGGGAGACTATGTCATATCATGAAATGACTTTTGGAGCTTACAAATTAATTTTATTTTGTGATTTTTAATAAAACCTTTTGGTTTTTCCATGTATATTTCCTCATCAAAATATCCATGTAAAAATGTTGTTTTAATATCCGATTGCTCTAACTCCAAAACAAGCAAAGCAGCTAGTGACAACACAATACAAACATATAAAAGAATAACAAATAGTGAAAATATTTTTTGTGACCATCCATCTAATAATACCACTTCATGATTAGTCTATCTTTTTACCTTTCAGCATTACCATCAACACCTTTACTCAATTTGTAGACCAACTTACATCGAATAGCCTTTCTATCTCTAGGAAGTTCTATGAGGTCCCAAGTTTATTTTTTCTCCAAGGCATCCATTTATTCTTTCATTTACACCTTCCATTTGGAAGTATTGATATCATCTATTACTTACTAGTAACAACAAGGCTCCTCATTATCAATAACCAAAGCAATAGATGAAATAAAATTGTTATACCTTTTAGGAGGATTTCTCTTCCCCGTAGATCTTCTTGGTTTTGGTTCCATAATTTTCAAGTTCTCTTGTATATATTCATAATATATTAATTATTTATCCTCATAAGCCTATTAATGTTTCTTTAAAGCTATAGATGGTTTAGTCTCCAACTAAAAATATTGATTTTGAAGCACTTATTCCTATTTCAAATCATCTTCTACATCGTCTGATTTAATGAGAGGGGATTCATCAAATATTACATCTATACTAATGATTATTTTGTCGGAAGTAGAATCCCATATTATATATCCTCTAGCTACATCATCATAAACAACTAAGACCTATTTCTTCAATCTAGGGTCTAACTTAAAACACAGATTTGTAGGATCAAGAGCATAATTGCAACCAAAAAAATTTAAATTTGATAAATTATAGGGATGACGTATCCATAGCTCTTCTGTGGTTTTACAATCTATTTCCAATGAAGGTGATTGATTTACATGATAACAAGTTGTAGTGACTACTTATTCCCACAACTTTTGTTTCAATTAGAATTGTTGAGCATGCTTCTTACTCTTTCTAGAAGAGTCATATCCATGCATTTTGTTCTGCCATTTTTCTTGGCAGTGTATATAGTGGATTTTTGTTTTATGATCCTAATAAAATTTTAAAGAGTGAACTCACCTCCATTATCCATTCTTAAACAATTTATTTCCTTCTAGTTCTTTTTTCTACCATAACTCTAAATTGATTAGAGGTATTTACACATTATTTTTTCTTTTCAAGAGATAAACCCACACTTTTCTAGAGTAATCGTCTATAAATGTTGCAAAATATGACCATCCTTTAAAATAAACTATAGGGGGTAGCCCCCAAACATTTAAATAGAAATAATAAAAAATACCTTACTAATGTGACTATCTTCTTTAAGCTTTTATCTACACTACTTTCCATGTATATAATGTTTGCAGAAATTCAAATTCGAAGATTTTAAATTTGGAAGTAGTTTGTGATTTATTAGTACATGTAGTCCTTTCTCACTCATATGACCCATTCGTTGAAGTCATAAATGATTAGATTTAATTTCCTCTTTAAATACCATCGATGCTTTATAAATTGGATTAATTCAATCCATCTTGTAAAGGTTTCTTATTTTTGTAGAATTCATAATAATTAACATGCCCTTGTACACCTTCAGTGCTACACCTTGACCTATAAACTTGTGGCCTCTATAATTGAAAGCTAATAAAGAAATTGTATTCTTCTTTAGTTCAGGCGCATGTCTACCTCTTGCTAATTTCCTTATAATACCATCAAAATTTTAATTTTGACACTTCCAACCCCCATATTCTTCATAAGAATAATTCCAATGTGAACATGATATGAAAAAAACCACCTTCTATGTGGACACATGTGATGAGAAGCACCATAATCTAACAACCAGTCTTCATAAAATTGAGAAACATTACAAATACAAAAAACTTCATCAATTATACCTAGACCTAATTCAACTATATTTGCCTCCTTTTTGTAGTCTTTCTTTGGTTCTTATCTCTTCCAACAATCCTTATTAAGATGTCATGACTTGTTATGGTACAAAAATTTAAGTATTTTGTTCATTCCTTTTGACTTTGATATGGATGTATCTCTTGATTTATCTCCCTTTTCTTTGGACCAACCTCTAGCCACCATTATTTTTTGTATGGAAGTTTCAATACTATATTTCCTCCACACCTCGTAAACAACAACTCTCTAAGAAAAAAAATTAAGAGTTTCATTCATACTAAAGCTAATGTAAGTGACAAAATGATACATGGTTTAGACAATGAAAACAAGACTATAACTTCTTTATCTTCATCATTGATTTTAACATCCATATTGTTCAACTAGTGTATAAGAGTATTAAATACGTTCAAATAATCTAAATTTTTTGTACTTTCATTCATTTTTATACCATACAATTGCCTCTTCAAGTAGATTTGATTTGTTAAGGACTTCATCATAAAGGATTTTCATCTTTCTCCATAACCATCTTGATATTGCTTCTCAAATGATGCTAACCAAAACATCATCTGCAAAACATAATCAAGTTGTATTGAGGGCTCTCGCATCCAAGTCTTCCCACTCTTCATCGTTCATATTCACATGTTTCTTCTTATTCCCATGTAATGCCTTATGAAACCCTTGCTTTACAAACAAGCCTCACATTTTAAGTTTCCGCAATTCAAAGCTATTTTTAACATTAAATTTTTCAACCTCAAATTTGGCATTCATCATTTTTGCCATTATTATTTACACATAGACTCTCCCTCCAAATCGATTTTTTTTGTTGATTCATAAATTTAGAATAAAAAATATATGAATACTTTCACAAATTTCGTTATCTTCACCAAAGTTAGCAATTTAATATTTAAGTTCCACTATCTATTTTATATTATATATATATATAATATAATATCCACATTTGTTTACTGTCAAAGGTACACACACGCATGTGCATGCACACACACACAGACAGACACACACATTATCTTCTCCAAATAAAATGGGTTCCACTAGTCAGAGTTTACTTTTCTTTTCGATTTAATTTTTAGTTATGATGCCTTTTTTTATCATTCTCAATGATTCTCTTATTCTCTAGTGGTAGCATGACTTGAACTATATGTTGTGCAACTCCACACACAACGCCTCTAATATTGACATGATCATGTGTATTAACTCTACAATATGCAACATATCATTCCCATGGCTCAATTTTTAGTGGCTCTTCCTCTACCTAAAATCAACCCAAATTTGGCCACATGATGGCCCTTCAATATGGGCTTACAAATCCTCTTTATGTGGATGTGTGTCAACCTTGGAAAATAAACCTATGCTTACTCCTCTTTACATTATTACCTTTACCACCACAAATGGCTTCTTCTGCGGGCCTCTACACAATTACATTGATACATGGATCTTGACTTGTGTGACTCCACATATCTTGGTCTATGAAACTTGTTTTCGTCAACCAGACAACTCAAATAGGGTTTTGGTTGTTGGGTTATGTCATTGTTTTTCTTTAGCAATGATGACCCATAAATTTGGATTAGACCAACCACAATTATGCATAAATTAACCTCCTTCTGACATCCTTATTGTGGCTTTAATACCACTTTTTAGTAATTGAGAGCCTGTAAAATTTTAACAAGAGCATAAAAATAATGACAATAACATGACTTTTACATGGTAAAACCTTACAATTTATCTAGAAAGCATCCATGGGGTGAGATAAGGCATTTTATTATCTAATATAAATAATTACAATCAATATTTCAACTGTTATGAAACTAGCTCACAAAAAGATAGAAAAGATAGATTAAAGCCTTAGAATTCAGCCTCTTTGAGGGGGCAACCTCCTTTACATTACATAAATGAACAATTCTTGGATGACTCAAATGACAAAACCTCCTTTCTATATATAGGAGCCTAAGGAGTCAAAATATAATCAAGCCGAACTAATAATAATAATATAAAGGCACAAAAATAACAATAGAGGGATTCTACGGGGCACAGTAATAACAATATGGGGACAATAGCGGCACAACAATATTAATAAGGGATACAACTACAATAGTAATGGGTTAATCACTAGTATTATAGGGACCTAACAGGCCCCTCTCCTTCAAAAAAGTGTTTTCCTCAATGGTTGAGTAGTTCTGGATGCTTTTATATAAAATTTTCATCCTCCGATGTGGAATCTTCAGCGGATAAGTTCTTCCACTTGATGAGATACTCCGAAATTGATCGATTTTGTAGCTGTCAAGTTCTTGTTTTTGTGACTGCTTCCGGTTCCAATACAATTTTTCCTTCCTCGTCAAGTTCTGGCAATATTGTTTGAACTGGGATCTTGTCACCTATAACCCTCTTTAAACATGAAACATGGAAAACTCGGTGCACTCGAGAAGCTGTAGGAAGCTCTAATTTGTATGCCATAGTACCAATATTTTGCAACACCTTGTACGGACCATAATACTTTGGTGATAATTTATTATCCTTCTTAGCTTGCTTGAGGGACATTTATTTATATGGTTGTAGCCGTAGGAATACCCAATCACCTATATCCAAACTTCTTTCGCTGCGATGTTGATCTGCCTGTTACTTTATTCTATTTGCACCAACACAAGGTTATCCTATAAGAGTTGGAGGACTTGTTGTTGGTGCTCAATGTGATGTTACACTGTTTGAACCTTAGAATTTTCTCTTAAATATGATGTGATGGATGGTGGCTGATATCCATAAAGTGCCATAAATGGGGTCAATTTTGTTGCTATATGGAAGGAAGTGTTATAACACCATTCAGCCAGAGTCAACCATTTGACTCATTGTGTCTATTTATCAAATACAAAGCAACAAAGATATCCTTCCAAACATTTGTTTACTATCTCAGCTTGCCCATCAGATTGAGGATGATAAGATGAGCTATGAGCTAACTGAGTACCAGGATAAGAAAATAATTCTGTCCAAAAAATTTCCAGTGAAAATGGGATCTCTGTCACTTACAATAATTTTTGGGTTTCCATGTAGCTTTTGAATTGTTTCCATAAATGCAGTAGAAACTATACTGGCTTTAAATGGATGTGATAATGTACAAAAGTGTGCACACTTGGCAAGTCTGTCAACTACCACCATGATGACACTCCTTCCCTCAGACTTGGGTAAATCTGCGATAAAATCCATTGAAACCTCCTCCCAACGTTGCTTGAAATGGATAAAGATTGTAATAGACCTACGGTATTAATTGTTTCAACTTTATTTTGTTGGCAAACCAAACATTCTGCCACAAACTTTTTAATATACAATTTAAGGCCATCCCAAAAAAATCCTTCTTAACCCTATGTTAAGTTTTTAAAAATCCTAAGTGCCCTCCTAAGGGAGAAGTGTGCAATTCCATAAGAATCTTTTGTTTGAGTTGGGAATTCTTATAGAGGTATAAGCAATCTTTGTACCATAACGAATCATTTGCCAGCTAAATGTATCAGATGTACTTGAATCTTGTTGTAACTTTCGAATAAGTACCCACATTCTTCATCATTCTTCCATCCTCCCTTGCTCATTTATCATCTGGTTGGATAATAGAAATGGGCACACAAAATGCTTCACATCCTCATCCTTTCTTGAGAATGCATCTGCCACCACATTTTGCTTCCCTTTTTTGTATATGATTTCAAAGTCATAACCCAACATCTTTGTGACCAACTTTTTTTGCTCTTCAAAGGATAATCTTTGTTCCACAAAGTATTTAAGGTAATCATGATCCATTTTTAACTTGAATTGTCTTCCCATTAGGTAGGGTCGTCATTTCTTAAGTGCCAACATTTCCTTTTCATAAATAGCTTTGTGTAAAAACTTTCCCTTGATTGGACGACTCTCAAAAGAAATGGGTCTTTCATCTTGCATTAAAACAACACCAATTCCATTTCCTAAAGCATCACATTTCATAATAAAGGTTTTTGTGAAGTCCGGTGTAGCTAAGACTAGTGCTTGGCACATTGCCTCCTTAAGATGTTCGAAGGCCTTTGTTGCTTATGGAGTCCATGAAAATGCATCTTTCTTTAATAATGTTGTTAGAGGTGCTACTATTCTCCCATAATTCTTAACAAACTTGTGATAATACCCTGTCAACACATAAATCCTCGCAGATGCTTATGGATGGGGGATTTATCATTCCTTAATGGCTTAATTGCTAGGGTCTACCTTAACTCCTTCATGGATACATATGACCTAGATATTCACTCTTGTACCACAAAGAAAAATTTGGATCTTTTGTAATTAATTGATTTCTCTCCAGTGGTTGTACACCTGTCACATGTTCAACATGATCCTGCCAAGATGCTGAGATTAGTATATCATTTTAAACCAAATTTTCTAAGGAAGGGGTTGAAAATGGAATTCATCAAACCTTGAAATGTAGAAGGTGCATTGGTAAGGCCCAAAGGCATGACCAAAAATTCATAATGACCCTCATCAGTTCTAAATGTTGTTTTCAGAATATCTTCAGTCTTCATTCTGATTTGATGATATCCTAAATGAAGATCCAACTTAACGAAGTAAATTGATCCATGCAATTCATCCAGTAATTCATCAATGATAGGAATGGGGAACTTATCTTTAATAGTGAGCTTGTTGAGCTCCCTATAATCCGGATACATGCACCATGATCCATCCTTCTTATGCATCAATACTACTGGGGCAGAGAAAGAACTTTGACTAGGTTGAATTATACCAGCCTCTAGCATTTCTGCAACCATGCGTTCAATTTCACTCTTTTGGGCATAGGGATATCTGTACGGCCTGATGTTTGAAGGAACACTTCCTGGAATTAGATGAATAGCATGATCATGATCATGAATAGGCAAGAGACCTTTGGGTGTCTCAAATACTTTGGAATGATTGTCCAAGACTTTTTAGAGATCTGGAGAAATAGATGATTTCGATGTGGAAACATCTAGCGAACATAATTACACCTCTTTGTTTCTTTTTTAGAAGCATTGTCATACCGTTAGAGCTGATTATCTTTCCCGATTTCCCTGCAGTACCCCTTAATTCAACTTCCTTTCCTTCCATAGAAAATTTCATGAAAAGTTCTTGAAAATTAAAAGCTATTGTAC
>APFE031342075.1:1040-14252 GCA_000404065.3 Pinus taeda | reverse complement strand
CTATGAACACATCAATCCTATGCTCCTCTGGAATATTTTTTACCCTTATGTTCAATTTTTGGAACTCCTCAATGTGCTCCATTATTGAACCCTTTTGTCTGAGACTTATCAGTTGGCTAAAAAAAGTGTTTCTTTTTGTATCCTCATAATGTGCTGTCAATTCTTCCATAAAAATTGCCCAAGTGACAATTTGTTTACGAGAGCAAAGCCATTGATACCATACAAACTGATTTGGTTCCAAATATAAAGTTCCAATACGTACCTTTTGTGTGTTTTGCACATTATTGAGATCAAAAAATTGCTCCATCTATAATATCGATGTTGCGGGATCCTTGCCATCAAACTTCCTCATATCAATTTTTGGAATATGGTGTGTCTTCGATCCAACATTAGAGTCTATGAAATCATGATTAATATTTCTTTTTTTCTCATCATGAGTTTCCTTTACTACCCTTTCACCATTAGTAAGTATTTCTTGTAGCAAATTTGTCAAATCTGTCTTCAAATCTGCCATGCCTGTCTTCAAATCTGTCTTCAAATCTATCTTCAAATTGTCCATCTTAGCTTCCACGTCATTCATCTTAGCTTCTACATCTTTCTTTGAACCATTTATCTTAGATTCTGTTAATTTTTGTGCAAGTGACATTTGTTGCACTTGGTCTCATAATTTTGATATATCACGTTGCATTTCTTCCTCTTCTTCATAAGTCATGCTAGAGCTTTCAGGTTGCTTACTAGGTGTTTTCATTTTCTTTGCTCAAGGCATCAGTTACCAATAATAATTCTATACTATGCCCTTTGAATTCCTTCAAAATAAATTTTCAAACCAAGCTTAAGCAAAAATTTAAAAAACTCTATACACCTTTTTTCACTTTGTAGGAGTTCGATATTGCCTCTGATGTATCTCTGTAATTTCAGATCTTCCAGTACTAAAATTGTGAACTGTGGTAACCCTCTACGTGTTATTTCCAACGCCACCAGTCTGATGGAATTTAGATTCTCCAAGAAAGAGTTATGCAGAATCTCCCAAGATGACCTGATTATATACATTTTCAGAAGAGCGAACTTGTATGAAGTTCCACATGTCACTATTTCGACCTTAGGATCTGAAAAATATATACAGGAGACTACAGTTCGTCCTCTTTCTATAAATTCTTACGAAATTTCAATCTGATGCTCAGAAAAAAGTTATGACTATTTTCCCCAGGTCACATGTTTGGAATGTAATTCAGGAGTCTGCAAAAAGACCGACTTCCTCAAATCATATCTCCGCAAATATTGTGTGAAAAGATTTGAAATTTGGACCCAAGGTTCATTGCGATTTCTTCTCAAATGGGTTTTTTTTGTAGCATCTGAAACATCACAGAAACAAAGTTATAGCGCAAATTCCATGATGACCTTTTTAGAGCAGTGAAACCCTAGAATTTAAAGCTCTGATACCAAATGTTATGAAACCAGCTCACAAAAATATGAAAAAGATAGATTAACGCCTTAGAATTCAACCTCTTCAAGGGGGCAACCTCCTTTACATTACATAAATGAACAATTCTTGGATGATTCAAATGACAAAACTTCCTTTCTATATATAGGAGTCTAAGGAGTCACAATATAACCAAGCCGACCTAACAATAATAATATAAAGGCACAAAAATAACAATAGAAGGATTCTATGGGGCACAGTAATAACAATATGGCGACAATAGGGGCACACAAATATTAATAAGGGATACGACTACAATAGTAATGGGGTAATCACTGGTATTATAGGGACCTAACAACAACCCACTCCACATATTTCTTAGGTTTCCTTGATAGAACTATCATGGTATGGTTACATTCATTATATAAATTACCATGAGTTCTAAAAACTAATAATGTTGGATTAGCTATCAACAAATTTTATGTAAGTAAATTTCAAATTTTTATAATTTCTTTTAACTAATTGTTATCATACTTTAACATTCTCAGGGCACTTATTGTATTGTTCTACTTCTAGTCTTGTTTAAAAATAGAAAAAAACACATTTTTGCAACATACTATATTTGTTTATAGCAATGATTTCTATATGTTCCTTGAAAAATAATTTAAGAAATCTATAGTGTTTGTCGCATTGTTGTCTAAGGCATATGTATAGATGTTGTTTTTGACAAAGACATTGTAACAAGAAACAAGTTTGCAACTTTATGCACCTACTCAACAAATAAACCTTGCTTTCATTTTGAATAAATCATGCACCGTTTTCAACATATTTTTTAAAATTTTCCTATTAAGCATTATGCTCATGTTTCATGCATCCTAGTCAATTTGTTAAAGAGTCTTTGGTGGCAATTTGGATTAGTTTGGCCTTGCACTTTGATCTACCAAATTAACTTTGCTAGTGAGCACTTCTCCAAGACATATTTGCTTCAAACAATTCCACTCTTTCTACACTCTAAAAATATGTCAACATGCATAAAAATTATTAGAAGGAAGCACATGTTATTGTTATTCATTTTCCTAATATTTAAGGTAGCACAACTATTTTAATAAATGTGGGAGATGATATTATTTTTCCTCTTTTGAAATTAATGGCTCTATCACAATCATTATTTTTATAAACTTGCATATCCACATGATGTTATTTGTTAATTTGCATTGTAATTTTATAATTATATTAGATAAACATGAAAAAGTAAAAATGTATTCACATGATGCCATTTGTTATTTGATAATTTGCATGCTAACTTCATAATTGTATTGGGTATTTTGAAAATGTAAACATGTATTCACATAATGTCATTCTCTATTTGATAATTTGTATAGTAATTTCATAATTGTGTTAAGCAAATGTGAAAAAGTAACATAGATTTAAAAATGCAAGCTAGTTAATATTCGAAATTATATATATTGTAAGATGACAAAAATATACCAACATATTTAATGTATGACCATAATATAAAGATTTAAATTTAAAAAAAATCTATCAATGTTCAATAGAAAAAGTCTATGAATATAAATACTATCTCTTTATATGTAAAATATTATTCCTTACTTTTTAATGTTCAAATAAACTTTTGCTTATTATTCTTGTAACATGTAAATATTTTTAAAAAGAAAAATAAATACTCAAAAATTTATCCTCCATATTGTTCGTATACTATGTAAGATATTTTCAATGACGAAAATAATGGTATTCTTAGTTTTTAATGTTTTGACAATGAAAACAAAATACATTTTAGTGAAAGTGCTACACTAGTTGTGTACTTGCATGTACATGCATTGCCAACTTCATACATTTGGGAGAACCTATTTGGCCTTGTGTTGCATTCTAGTGATTCCAAGCCAAAGTACTTATAGCAACTTCGATTTGCAAAAGTATTCCAAACTACTTGTACTTATTGTTATTTACCCATTTGGATTTGAATATTCTATGTATCATTCATTACAAATATACTATCAATTGAGCAAAAATGTGCAAGGAAATGTCGATAGGATTTCTAAATTGAAAAGCATGTACTTTTGTTTCAATAATCAAGAAAATAGTAATTAATATATTAACAATTCTAATACTTTCCTCTAGAGACAAATTTATTGGTTAAGAAAAGCCATGTGAGATAAAAAAAATTGAATCTAGTGGGAAGTTAATCCTAAGAAAATGAATGTGTTAATAGCATAGTCTAAAATGTTTAGAGGTGTTATCCTCCAATGCCGACCATATAGGTTGATACGTCCTTACTCTCACATGTCCTATAAGGTAAAGCACCAACCCAATAAATGAGGGGATCATAACTACTTCATTAAATAACCAAATGAGTGTAGTGTTTAATCAAATGGAGTGTAGGTGATGTATGCAAAATTTAAGTTACAACACTAAAACATCCATATATAAAGGCTACTTTTGATGCCATCTATGAAACCATTAATCATCATTCAAATAGGATCAAAAGATTAAGAAAAGCATAGTGTTAGGGCCCTATACTACTAGTGTAACCCCTTATTGTTACTAGTACAACCCCCTTATTATATTGTTGTACCCATGTATTCCCCATATTGTTATTATTGTGCCCTTACATTATTATTGTTATGTCGGCTCTGATTATATTATGATCCCTTAGACTCCTATATATAGAACAAAGGTCTTGTCATTTGTATCATCTAAGAATTGTTTATTTGTGTAATGTAAAGGAGTTTGCCCCCTTGAAGAGGCTTATTTATAAGGCGTTGATCTATCTTTTTATCTTTTGTGAGCTGGTTTCCTAACATTTGGTATCAAAGCTTTGGATTCTAGGGTTTCGCTGCTCCAAACAGGTCATCATGGAATTTTCACTATAATATTTTGTCTGTGACATTTCAGAAGCTAAAAAAAAACCCATTTCAAAAGAAATCGCACTAAACCTCGGGTCCAAATTTCATATCTTGTCTCACTTTATTTTTGGAGATATGATCTGAGGAAGTTAGGGTTTTTTCAAGCTCCAGAATTTCATCTGAAATAGGTCGTCGTAGAAGTTTCGCTATAACTTGTTTGCCAAAAAGTTTCAGAAGCTAAAAAGAAAAACCAATTTGAGAAGAAAGCGGTCTGAAGCTAAGGCTTGAATTTCAGATCTTGTATCACTATATTTTCGGATATATGATCTAAGGAAGTTAGGGTTTTTTCACTCCCGAATTACATCTTAACAGGTGACCTTGGGAAAATTGTCATAACTTTCTCTCTAAGCATCATATTGAAATTTAGTATGAGGTTATAGAAAGAGGATGGATTGTAGTTTTCTATGCATATTTTTCAGATTTGAAGGTCAAAAAAGTGCCACGTGGCACTTCATACAACGTCAATCTTCTGAAAAAGTATAAAATGGTCATCTTGGGAGATTGTGCATGACTCTTTCTTGCGAAATCCAATTTCGATCAGATTGGTGGCATTGGAAAGAGGACGTAGAGGGCTACTGTAGATCGTGATTTCAGAACTAGAAGATTCGAAAATACAGAGTTATAGTCGTTTCAAGATTGAGCTCATAAAATCAAGAAAAAGCGAGATGAGGAAGTTTGATGACAAGGATCTGGTAAATTGGATACTATAGATAGAGAAATATTTGATCTACATGGTGTACCACTATTGCAAAAGGTACGTATTTCATCTAATTATTTAGAATCGAATCAATTTTTTTATGGTATAAAGGGATTTGTTCTCGTAAACCACTTGTCACGTGGTCAATTTTCACAAAGGAAATGATAGCACATTATGAGGATATAAAGAGAAGCACCTTCTTTAGCCAATTGATAAATCTCAAACAAAAGGGTTCAATGGTAGAGCACATTGAGGAATTCCAAAAATTGAATATAAGGGTAAACGATATTCCAAAGAAGAAAATGGTTGATGTCTTCATAGGGACTTTAAAGGATAACATTCAACATGAGGTTCGTCTTTGGGAACCTGATTCATTGGAGAAGGCATATAGGCTGGCAAGAAAAATTGAAAACAAAATTATGGAAACAAGGAATCCCACCACTCACGACTATAATTATGGAAGTTTTTTTCTCCTATCCTTCCGCAACCTACAAGGTGTGCACCACAACAATTGGAAGAAAAATGAGAAAAAAGGGCTTTTGTTACAATTGTGATAACAAATTCACTAAAGGTCATAAGTGTGCTGAGAAGAAATTATTTTACATAGATTATGAAGAGGAGGAAGAAAAGGATCAAGAAACATCAAAAGAAGAGGATATACACCAAGAACCCACCCTAGAGAAAGCAGAAATGAATCCGACCATATCTTGTAATGAATTGGCCGAAATTACCACTCCTCAAACTATCAATATAGAAGGAAATATCAAGAAGAAAATTGTTCAAGAATTGAAAGATCACATCGAGCATCAAGAAATGAATCCGACCATATCTTGTAATGCATTGGAAGAAATTACCACTCCTCAAATGATCAAGATAGAAGGACATATAAAGAAGAAAAAGGAAATAGTGTTGATTGATTCGGGTAGTACCCTTAATTCATTGTAATATAGCCAAGGAATTGAATTGCCTCATATATCAAGCACCAAAGTGTCAAGTGATGGTTGCAAGTGGAGGAACCATAAACTGCTCTGGAAGGTGCCATAATATCAAGCTATTAATGGGAGAATATGTATTGAATAGCCCAATGCTTTCCATTCCAATGGGTTGTGCTAATGTTTTACTAGGACTCCAATGGCTACAATATTTGGGTATAATAGCTTTTTATTTTCAAGAACTTTTTGTGAAATTGTTTTGGGAAGGAAAGGAAATTGAATTGAGGGGTATCGAAGGGAAACCTACAAAGATAATCAACTCTAATAGCATGACAAAGCTTCTAAATAAATAACAACGGGGTGTAATTACACAATTATGTTCACTAGAGGATCCCACATCGAAATCATGTATTTCTCTAGATTTCAAAACATTTTAGACAAACATTCCAAGGCATTTGAAACTCCCAAAGGCCTCCCACCTATTCGTGATCATGATCATGCTATTCATTTGATTCCAGGAAGTGTTCCTCCAAACATCAGGCCTTCCAAATATCCACATGCCCAAAGAAGTGGGAACTCATTGAAAAGTTGCAGAAGATCCTAGTATTGTGAGAACTTGACAAGGAAAGAAAAATCATATTGGAACCTGAAGCAGTCAGAAGTGGGAAAGAGACATCTATGAAATAGATCAGTTTCTGAGTATCTCATCAAGTGGAAGAACTTACCTGCTGAAGAGTCCACATGGGAGGACAAGAATTTATACAGAAGCATCAAGAAGTACTGAAGCGTTGAGGACAACACGTTTTGAAGGAGAGGGGCATGTTAGGTCCCTATACTACTAGTGTAACCCCTTATTGTTATTAGTACAACCCCCTTATTATATTGTTGTGCCCATGTAGTCCCCATATTGTTATTATTCTGCCCTTACATTATTATTGTTATGTCATCTATGATTATATTATGACCCCTTAGACTCCTATATGTAGAAAGGAGGTCTTGTCATTTGTATCATCCAATAATCATTCATTTGTGTAATGTAAAGGAGGTTGCCCCCTCGAAGAGGCTGAATTCTAAGACGTTGATCTATCTATTCTATCTTTTTGTGAGTTGGTTTCATAACAAATTCCACCCAACCTTATCAAAGATCAAATCTATAAAACCATAATAGAACACCAAATCATGAAGCTAAGGTTTGAGTATAGGCCATGAGGCATTCATACACAACCCCAACATATATACGTATAAGACATGGCAAAAAATCAAAAACATGAGTCTCAGGCCTACACATTGCCCATGAAGATGTTAGGCAATGTAGTTATCATATTTGGAATATAAGAGCATTTTATATTTCACTAAGCACCGGAGTCGCTCCTCTCTTGTCTGACCTAATTTTGTAATATATTTTGAACATTGTTAGAGTTAGGCTGAAGAAAAATCTCCTTTAATACAAATATAGTCATTGTTGTCAAATATATATATTTCCATAAACATACACACACTTTATATTGTTAAATGTAAAAATGTATAGTATACAAAAATATATTGGTCGAGTTTCAATGTTAAATGAGGATTATGAAAATAAATATATGTAACCATTTTTTCAAATAAGCTTCACACATAAAACTAAACTAAACATCGATATCGAGAAACATGCCATTCATTTTATGTGAAAAAAAGGTGTAAACGATGATCTAGATAAGTTCACCTTAACAAATGCATCATTTGAATATTTCGATTTATGTTGTACAAATATAGAAACTCAAGTTTACAAAAATGTTGTTATATTACAAAATTGTTCAAATAAGAAAAGTAGATTGTCCAGCAACAAGTTCCATCCAACAATAGCTAACAGGTACAAAAACATTTTTCCTCAATATATTTTTCAAAAAAGGTTGTCAAAAATAGTAATTCTCCAATTGATGAAAAATATTTGTTACATAAGATCCAAAAAGCAAGGCATGTTCCATCAACAGTGAATTATCCACAAATTTCTCTTCAATTTAGCTTTTACATCCTAATTTGCTTACATTTTGGAGAGACAAGGAGTTGGGCTTGGTCTGATTCTTGTTCAAATCGGTATGTTGTTGTACATTTCCTCAAGATACTTTACATTTGGACCTTATTGGAGGTCTCCCATGCCCAGAATTGCTAATTATACAACTGGAGCCACACATCCTATGGCTCTGGCAATCCCTACTAGCCTAAATTTATACATTCCTTTTCAATCCCTCTCTCTTTGGTTGTTTCTTTCTTGCCAGAAGGATTGTTATCCATTCACAAGTTACTCTAGTGAGATGATTGCTTTATTTAATTGGGTCTTTATATTATACATTGTTTTTCATCATCATTATCATCATCGTCATATTCATCATTCTCAGTCTTTTCATTAGTTTTAGCAACATGAGGATCTACATCAATTCCATAAAATAAAGTCATTAATGATTACAATTCATAAATAATAACAAATAAAAAAATTTCCTTCGGGAATGAAATTTCAAACAACATAATTTTAGACATAAAATAAAGCATTTATTATGAAAACGAAACAAAAAAAAAAATCTTCTCAATAACAAAAAACAATATAAATCTCTCAAAATCCCCCAGATGAGAACATGTGATTGATTTCTTCATATTCATGCATGCGCACACTGTTGGGTATACGACCAAAGTCCCACATTGACTAGAAGTGGGGAGGATCATGGTCATATAAGGATGGACAAATATCTCCATTGGTATGAGGTCTTTTGGGGTAAGTCCAAAAGCAAATCCATGAGGTCTTAAGACCAAAGTGGACAATATCATACCATTGTGGAGATATGTGGTGTTCATAATCCTTAAAAGTGTTATCGGAGCTATGCCCCGAAGTTAGCCAAGTGGATGAATCCTCGGAATGCCGAATGAAGGTGATGGGCCCCGGTAATATCACGATGGGATCCGTGGATGAGCTCAGTTAGACAAGCGGTGTGCTCCAAATTCTTCATGGACGTGTCCTGGTCCCAACATGGTGAATAGGAGTTGACCTGGGATAGAGCAATCTCTCGAGGCAAGTGCTGCTCCATGTAAGGCTTGTGCTTCCAACGCTTCCAACACATTGGAGCGAAGAATCCTGGTTGGTAGAGAGTGGACGGATGGATAATCATTTGAGGGGAGGCTCCATGGTCCTTTGTTCGAGGGGAGGATTGTTGGATATACACCAAAGTCCCACATTGACTAGAAGTGGGGAGGATCATGGTCATATAAGGATGGACAAATACCTCCATTGGTATGAGGCCTTTTGGGGTAAGTCCAAAAGCAAATCCATGAGGGCTTAGGCCCAAAGTGGACAATATCATACCATTGTGGAGATATGTGGTGTTCATAATCCTTACACACACACACACATTGTTATAGGAAGTCAACTACTCACATGGCTAAGCGGTGCATCTCAAATGGAAGGTGTTGGATCATTCTCATATCGCATGAAATCTCTTCATATGCAAAATCGTTATTCATGTGACATATATGGTAATGAGAATCGACAAAGGGCATACCCTGCCATGAGTGCATAGGTGGGCAATGGCAATGTCAATGTCAATTGGAATTTCCAATAAGACATGTTCCTGTGCACTTGTGAACATATGAATCATCATAACAGGATTTTGTTCAAATATCTCTATATGGAATTCCTTGGTTATTTTGTATGCAAACTGTGTGATAATAAATAATGTTATGCAACTCTTTGACATCATGCCTAAAAAATATGAATCCTCATGGAATGCAATAATTGGGCATGCTCCCATAATGGGCTTATTGAAGAGGCATTGAAGTTATTTGGCCAAATGATATGTGTTGTCTTTAAGCTAAGTGAAATAACCATCACGATTGTCCTTTGTACAATAGAATGAGCCCCAAAAGAGTAATATTGAGTTTCTTAGCCCTAAATTTGGTAGAGACCTCATTAGTAGCTAATATTTGAAAGTACTCTACATACCCTAACAAAAACTTTAAATGGAGAATAAGTTATCGTGGCCCAAACGCAATACCAAAAACTGCAATAAAGGCTCAGAATAGCAGATCCACTTTCATCAAGAAAAGCAATGTGACAGGGAATGGATTCCCAAAATAGTGAGTTGAAATTATCACAAATAATTGTCTAGCAACTCTTTGTAAATGGGTGCTCCTAAGTAATATGTTTAAATGTCTCTAATCTCATACATTATGGGAATTTTTCATCCATTAGACCAATCTTGGTCAATCCATATTTTGTAGGCAAGCCTTGATACAACACTAACCACAAAAAAAACAAGCTTATATGATATTAAATATATGATATGATCACATGCTATTAAGCCTGGTGATCCACCAAAATTCTCTATCCAAACTTTCCCATATTTTATTCAAAATCAAGACTATGTCAATATTTAAATAATATAATAAAAATCCTAGTTTGACCCACCTAGTTGGCATAGGATATAATGATATTATTCCTTTCAAGTATAACAAATCACAATTCATGCTTGTATCATTGCAAGACATGGCAAACCAAACACTTCATCATAATTATTGGATAATATCTCAATGATGTTGATGCAACAACACATCTTGTAATGGCTTCTTCATGTGTTCATTCAGAATAAATAATGATGTGCAGGAAATATGTCGAAGAGAGGGTTCTCAAATACAATGACTCATTGCCAAATTCAGATTATTAGTCAAGAATGATCATGTAAGTTAAGGGAGGTGGAAACTCTAAAATAATTGAGGCATAACATCCTTGCAAAGGATCAAAGAATCTGAATAGGTGCATTTAAATATCCTTGTTGGAAGAGTACCATTTGGCACTTCCTCTGGATGGTTGAATGGAAAATAATGTAGCATAAAGAGGTTACTTGTGTAACCAATGGATCTACATGTGTTGGCAATCATGCACATAAGCTCATAGTAATCCTTGCACCAATAAAGGAAGGAATGCCCCTACCAAGTGCCATGAATCATGAACTTGGATTTAAATTCTCCAAATTCAAAATTTCGTTACCTATGATGATATCTTTTACAAGAAATGTGGACTATTATTTCAGATATGAAGTAAATTAATATAAAGATTTAAAACTGATCAATATTCGATACCCCGTTTATCTTCTATAACATGTGTAAACTAAATACTTTTGCCTTTAGCTCCAAACAGTCTAAAAAAACGATATGCAAACATTCCAGAAACAATTTCCATAGTTAGACTCACAAGGAAGATATTGAAAATCCGCTCTCCAATTTGGTGACAATGTTTCATAGAAGATACAAACTTTCATACATTGAAATTCATTTTGACCCCTTTTTTCCAGGTATGCAGACTCTGCAACGGTAGTGGCTACAACAAAGGAAATATAGGCCATTGTTGTAGACCAACAAATTTGAAAGTTAAATTTTATTTTTCCTTCTCTTGGGAACAACCTTTATAATGCATAAATTAACATATTATATTTAAATGTTAGGACGAGAATAAAGCTACAAGTTGTTGAATTTCCTTTTCCTCTTAAAAACAAGTACACTTGACAGTGCATATGTAACTCCACACTTATTAAGTGACCAAAATCCAAAGGATGTCGGTAACAATGATCAGAATTGATGGCCAATGTCTTTTCAGTGTGGCAGGGCTTTTTGGAATGCAATTCAATATTTGGAAGATTGGAAACAACTTTAACAACGATGCAACTACACCTTTTTTTTTACATGCAAAATTTAAAATGGTTTTTATTTTATTTTATGAGTGTTTATAAATATAATCCTTTTTATAGTAGAAAACCGGTGTCTGAAGGCATTAAATGCTTCAATTTGAATACCAATTGGAACTACATAAAACGTAAGACATGAATCTGAAAAATTATGTTATAGTTATACATAGGAGTTGCAAATCTTTTATCATACATCCTGAAATATGCCTTTCAAGAGCTAGAGTAATTCTCTACAATATTGAAGGAAAACATGCATCCATCAGCTCTAATGTAAACCAATAATTGGGAAGCTTTGAATAGTGCAAGAAAAAGAACTTCTCGCTACTTTCAGTTGAGAGATTTACCAGCAATAATCTCACTGTTAAAGGCCAATTATTTTTACTGTTGGAATTTTATGGTGAATTCCATAACACAAAACATCATAGAACAACTCTCTGATATGATGGAATTTTTTGCTAAATTCCTTAACAAACATACAACACAAAACTGCTCTGTTTCAGCACAAAAAATAGATAATTTCGTTTTCTGGACTTGGTGTTGCAGCAACAGGATTCTGGTGTTGCAGCAATAGGAAAAACACTCTGTTTTTTATAACACAGAAAAAACAGAAAAACTGTGTTGCTGTAACTGGTGTTGCAGCAATGCGATTTTTGACGTCAAGCCACTCGGTGTAATAGCAACACGATTTTGACGCTTAGTCACTTTATGGGCATCAAAATTACTTATAAATTTACAGTGAGGCAATTGACGCTTGGTGTAACAGCAACTAGTGGCGTCAAATCACTAATAAATTTACAGAGTGAAATCAAAGTGTTTTTTACACTTGGTGTAACAGCAACTGAAAATCAGCAAAACAGTAAACTTGTATTCCTTAAACAGTAAACAAAACTGATACAGTAAACTTAGCTGTTACAAGAGGAACACTTCAGTTCTAGAAATCAATTTTCTCTAACTCAGAAAATCACAGGTTCAGCACTGTTTTGCATTTACAGAAGAGACACACTCTTGTTCTTCTAACCTTCACTCAAAAACATAACTGTTGTTCTAAAATTCTTACACTCACACTGAAAACAGAACTGCTGTTCTTTTCTGCTTACACCTTCTTGCACTTCTTCTCATGAGAAAATAGGACTGCTGTGCGTTACATTTATAGGAAAAAAAATCTGATTAAACAATAAACTAAGTGAAATATCTGCTGATCTTTATCTTTGCATTTATTGCAGAAGGCGGTGGTGTCTTTCTCGGTGGAAATAAGTCGGTTGCAGGGGAATTAATTTATGCACATTTAATGTTCATTTAAAGTGAAAAATATCAGTGGACTTTTGCGGCTTCTGGATAATCTGAAATTAATTGCTGAAGATCAGATCTTTATTCAGCATTTATGTGATGTAGTTGGAATTAATTTCCAACACTCCCCCTTAATTTCAACTGCTGCATACCCAGGCATTTCCTGAAATGATCAAAACCTTTCTTTGGCAATGGTTTTGTCAAGATGTCAGCTAGCTGATCCTCTGTTCTGCAGCGCTGCAAA
>APFE031342065.1:0-22488 GCA_000404065.3 Pinus taeda | reverse complement strand
AAATACAATGCCCTCATACAAAGAGAGGGGTTGCCTTCTAGGGCAAAAAACCCTAAACTAAACATAAGTTCTACCGTCAGATCATCCGCCTAATGAACGACCCATATTGACTAGAAATTACTATATTTTTACAAGGCAAATTTACATTTGTTTTTAGCTTCGGGGGCGCTGCACCCCCCCGCGTGGAGGGGTGTACAAAACTTCCTGGGGTATACATCCGTCTGAAACAAAGACCTCTGAACAATCATGCTCCACACACAACACTCCTAGGATTAGGTTTTTGGATGTTTAGGGTTTCTTGTTGTTCCTCAATGATAAAAATGCCACCAAGCCTCATTGTAACAAAGTTCAGAGGCATGTAGCTGCCACATGTCTTCTCATAGATAAGCTACCATTGCCCGAGCTAGTTTATTTCCATTCTGTATGTAAGCATATTTTCGTTCTTTTATGTTAATGAAATGAATTTGTATTTCTGCTACATCTCTGTATTTATGTTTATATATGTATTTTGTCATGTTCCTGCATAAATCCGGATTAATGGTATCAGATAAATCTTATCTTTCTCTATTTTTCTTTGCATGTCCCCAGTGAGGTCAGGGTATAAGAAGTTAGGGCTTGAACTGGTTGAACCTTTGTAAGGCCAACCTCGCAAATCCCGACGACCTCCAATGGCAAAAAAAAGAAAGATGGGGGAGCAAGAGATCCTTTCAAAATATTGCTCAAAGAAGCCATCAAGCGACAAAGGAACGCGATGATGGATAACTTTGTTCAAATCCTTCAGCGCCTATCCACATGTGACACATATTCATCCAAAAACCACTCTGGAGGAGCCATTTCTTTTAATGTATAAGTTAAATTTGGCATTCCCATATTTGAATTCCAGATAGATGTACACACCGTAGATAGATGGTTAAATCTATTGGAAGGAAATTTTCCAGTTTATGAATTTTCCAATCGAAAAAATGTTAATTTTGCACTCAACAAAATCTGCCCCCATGCTAAGGACTGTTGGGAAACCTACTGTGAACAAAAGGACGAGAGGGAATCCTCACTATTTTTAGCCACACCCACTTGAAATTCTTTCTGAGATGCCATCAAGGAACAATATTACCTTGTTATGAGCTATGAAGATAAATACATAAAGTGGACCACAATACGACAGGGAAGGGACCAAGATGTGCCGAAGTTCACAAATATTTTTCATACCCTTCGTAAGAAGTTGGGTATCAAGGATTTTGAGCGGCATTTGGTACTCAAATACTGCGACTGTCTACACAAGTACATCCAGGACAAGAAATAATTCTTGGACATCTCCTCACTTAGTGGCACCTATCGATACGCTATCAAGATCAAGCAAAAATTTAAACAAAAGAAGCGAGACTTGGATCTACGAATCTGAAGCAAAGGAAAGGTGCCCCTAAAAGGAAAAACAAGCGACAAAGCCAAGGTGGGGAGACCCAAGATGACCCACCGAAATTGTAAGCAAAGAAAAACACCATGAAAATAAAGAAGGATGTAGGGAAATGGTGTGAGTTCCATAAGAGCCCCACTCACAACATGAGTGAGTGTCGAGCCAAGCAGTCACTGGTGGTCTAGATAAAAACTTCTGAATCAGATGCATGTTATGACTCTGAGTTAGAAAACAACAAGGGGAATGACAAAGAGAAGCATATTATTGATGCATAACCTAGTGTTAGCGTTGGCACCACAAAGATCTGGTAGATTGAGGCCAAATATCGAGAGGAGGGGAAGCAAATCTTCCACTCACAGATGTGGGTGAAGGGTTCTTCGTTGCAATTCATTGTTGACAACGAAAGCCAAAAGAACCTCATTTAAAAATAGGTCATGAATCGGTTGGGCCTGCTAACCACACCACACCCACAACTGTACACCATCAGGTGGCTTCACCATGGGCGAGATCTCCACGTCAGTCAACAATGCTGCCTTCCCTTTAGCATCAAGCCCTTCATAGATGAGGCACTGTGTGATGTTGCTCCTCTTGAAGTTTGTCATGTATTATTAAGACAACCATACTTGTGGAAGCGTCATGCTATGTATGAGTCTAGACCTCGCACTATCATTATTTATTTGGGAAATAAGTTATACAGGATATCGAAGGTAGCACCGCCTACTACCATCTCTTTGATCTCTGCGAAACAATGCTGTAATACCATTTCCCAGACCGAGAAATTTGTCTTCCTTATGATTTTCCCTCAGGGAAAGAATAAGACTGTGACCACATCCACATCCTCTAGACAAGGCTCCTCCGCACGTCAGCAATAGATGGACAAGGTCATAGAAGAGTATAGGGACATCTTCACCTAACCCACAGGGGTACCCCTACATTGTTAGGTTAAGCACTCCATCAATCTGACCTCGGGCATGCCAATACCCAACAGACCTATCTATTAATGCTCCATTCTGGAGAACGATGACATTAAGAGGCATATTCAAGAGTTGTTGTAGAAAGGGCACATCAGGCCAAGTTCATCAGCCTGTGGGAGCCCGATCATATTGGTATAGAAGAAAGATGACACTTGGAGACTCTATATTGACTACCGGGCGCTGAATAAGATCATTGTCTAGAATAGGTATCCAATCCCACATATTGATGACCTTTTGGACCAGCTCAAGGGGAAAAAATATTTCAGCAAGATTGACTTCAAGTTCGGTTACCACCAAGTACCAATTGAACCCTTCGATGTGTGGAAGACCGCCTTCAAATCCAAGGAGGACCTTGTCGAATGGATGGTCATGCCTTTTGGGTTGACGAATGCCCCCGTAACCTTCATGAGGCTAATGGATGACATCATATGGGCCTACACCAACTCATTCATGGTATTGTATTTGGACAACATCCTTATCTTGAACCAGAGTTAGAGCACCTCTACCATATTCGACAAGTCCTCTAAACCTTGCGACAACACAAATTAATTGCCAATATGCAGAAATGCACTTTTGGTATGAACCAAATTCAATATCTGGGTAAATCATTGATGAGCGGGGTGTGCATGTGGACCCAACCAAGACACAATTTATTTGGGATTGGCCAACCCAAACCACTCTAACAGAGCTTTGCAGCTTTCTAGGTCTTGCCAATTTCTACGGTAGGTTCGTGTTGGGGTTATCTAATATCACTTTGCCTTTGAGTACAATCACCAAGGGTGGAGCGTAAGAAAAATTCTTTTGGTTTGAATCCCAACAGAAGGCATTTTTCGAGTTGAAGGATCGTATCTTCTCCGCACTAGTGCTCACATTACCAACCCTGCAACAACTGTTTAAGATTGAGATAGATGCCTACGACTATGTTATTGGTGCAGTTCTTACTCAACAGGGGCACCTAGTGGCATATCACAGTGAGATACTTTCAAACACATTCTGAAAGTATCCCACCTATGACAAATATATGTATTCCATTGCGCAAGCCTTTCGACAATGAAATAATTACATTATGAGGAAGGAAACAGTCATCCACACAGACCACCGACCCCTATAGTTCATACAAACATAAGGAATGTTGTAGAATGACTACCATAAAAAATTTTCCACATAGCTACGACAATTCCATTTGAAAATTAAGTACAAGAATGGAAACACCAATAATGTTGCAGACTGCCTCAACCGACCACCAATCATGGAATTGACCACTGTGCTCCACTATTCTGGACATGAGGCTTCGAGGTGGCTGCATCTTTACAAGAGTGATCCATAATTCAGCAACACATACTAGATTCTCTTGGAAGGAAAGAAAGTTCGTGATTTTCACATCCAGGGTGCATTTTTATGCCACTTGGGACACCTCTGTGTTCCTTCAAGCGATCATGCCAAGATGATTTGGGAGATGCACTACAGTTGGGTCGTAGGACATTTTGGAGTAGAGAAAAGAATGGTAGTGATGCAAAATTATTTTTATTTTCCAAACCTTCAACATGATGTTGGGAAGTAAATAAAATCCTGCACTGCCCATGCCATTTCGAAAACGACCATCAAGAAGCAAGGCCTGTATACTCCTTTGCCTACTCCTAGTCGGCCTTGGGAATCCATATCCATGGATTACATGTCAGGTCTTCCTTCTAATAAGCGTGGAAACAACTGTGTTTGCATGGTCATCGATAGATTCTCTAAGATGGCCATTCTGGTGGCATGCAAGAAAAGTATCACAGCCG
The DNA here is from genome assembly GCA_000404065.3 of Pinus taeda. Lineage (NCBI taxonomy): Eukaryota > Viridiplantae > Streptophyta > Pinopsida > Pinales > Pinaceae > Pinus > Pinus taeda. The sequence continues at coordinate 18,322 of APFE031342065.1, read as the reverse complement.
AAGCCATTGCTAAGCTCTTCTTTGAATGAGTGTGGGTACACTTTGGGATCCTACAATCCATTATCTCATATCAGGATAGTAGGTTCCCGAGTACATTTTGGTCAAGCCTCTGGTCGATGTTGGATACCAAGATTACTAAGTTTATGACTTTACACCCACAAACTGATAGCCAAACAGAGGTCGTCAATAGGATGATCATGCACATTCCGTGAATGTTCAACTCGAAGAATCCACACACATAGGATGAAAGCCTCCCCTATGTCCAACACAGTTAGTGTAGAGCTCTCCATAGCTAGACTGGCCATAACCCCTCTAAGGTGGGATTGGGATTCCATCCACTATGTCCCATTGATGTGGCCATACCATTTGCAACTAGTCAGGTAGATTCATCTCATGTCTAAGCTGAAGCTCATAGGGCTAACAACTTCATTGAGCGCATTCAACACATCCACCATTACGTCCATGACATATTGGACAGATCCAATGCTAAGTACATGCAACATCGTGATCAATTTTGGGGGTGTTGTCTCTCCCAGAGACAACCTTGGATTTCTTACAAGACCAATGTCTGAGAACATCTAAATTCTATGTATCTCATATGATCCTCAAGAAACCGAAGGCAGCATATGCATCTTCTACACATAGTAATTACAATATACAAATATGAACATAACATCATGGGTTGGTTTGTTCATCCAAGGATATAAACCATGTATTTTTCGTGTGCTTTCATATATACAAATCACAAGAATAAGGCAAAAACAAGTGGAGGTTGAGTAATCAAGGACTTACAGTTTAATTAGATTTTGCAAAATAATGAAAGAAGAGAAAGATAATAATAACTCATCAAGTAGAGCTTGAAACATCAAGATTTATATACTTATCTGAGCTAAAGATAGACAGGTGGATGTAAGAAGAGTGAATGCTATGATTTCAAGAAGTGCACATTTAAGGATATAATCTCAGACTTGCATACAGGCACATGTATTCACTAGTTAACACCATTGAATCTGTAAGAATATAAGAGATATTTCTGGTAGCTATAATTGCTTGAAATCAAAGAGGAAGTGCGAACATAATGGAAGTTTAACAAAGAAACAACATACTGTAATACTTGAACATGGGAATCACCACTGTTTCATTCATATTAAGAAAGATGTAGATCTAGAATCCATACAACTTCATAAGCATATACAATTTTTTCCTAGAATTTAGAACCTTTGTTCAATGTTTCTTCCTCCCTTTTATAAGGAGAGGGAGGGAAAGAAAATTATTTACATAAATATCTTCAGGCTAAAGTTTACAACTCTCTATATGAATAGTTGCCTCAGCATGAATCCTCTAACTATTACAGCTGGGAGATTCCTTTCTTGAAAGAAAAATCGAATAACAATACCATGATCAAAACACCAAAACATAATTAATCCATCAAAACTGAAATTATGGTTTCTGGAAATATGTTCATGCCACTCGTCTTCGCTGGCTTTTGGTCCTGGTGTTTTCCTGCCAAGTCATCATTAATCCTTTTTCGACCGGTTCTTGGTCACTGTCGGTCTTTAACAGTCTCGTCCCTTCCCTTTCACTTAAGTTGGAGCGATCACCCACAACGATGATAATAGACTTTGAAACAGTTGCCGACTCATACAACTTTTAAATTTCTATTAGATAATATCGGTGCAATGAAAATCTCTGGTGTCATGTTTCATGGAGTACTCGAGAGTTTTTTGAATGTTGGCATTTTAACACAGGAACACTGTGAAACAGGTGAGCACGACTGCCCTTTAAGCCCTTGTGAATACAACCCATTTTCACTTCCTCTTTCTTGTGATTGGGGGCTTGAACAGAGCACTTAGCCCTTCAAGATCTAAGGATTTCAACTGTCACGTGGGGGGCATTTTCCTTTATTACTTGAAATACCTTCAATAGACCCTTACACCACATTGACTAATATCTCAAACACGAAAACTTTATAGATAACAGCTCATTATATATCACATTCGGGGCCTTTCCTTATCGTAATCACAATTGTTGATAAGCTTGAAACCCAGAACCATCAATCATTGATAAACCTACTGACGTCATCATTGCCACATCACTGCTAACATCATCACTGCCACATGTCACCCCTAAAAACACTAAAACTAGGTGACACATGTCCTCTACCATGTCATCAACCATACTGCCACATCATTGTTGACATCAGTTTCCATGTTTGATCTGAGGACCAATAAAAGGCCGCCACGTGGCCCCTTGAAGGAGAGAGAAAAAGACCTGATGGGCCTTGGATTTGCATGGAATTCCTTTATGTTTCTGAAACAACCTTCCCTGGAAATTTCATATTAATTCGCAATGTCGACGATTTTACAATCTTTTGGAGTTGCGATCCTACCAATCACCAATTGCCAATGCCACGTGGAGGAGAGAGAAAGGGGAGGCCTGCCCCTTGTTTTGTTAACCATTTCCTTTGTATTTGGTTTTCTCACCCCCCCAATGATGCACCAATTTATCACATGATCAACGGTTCCTGCGATATCGACGTTCGACGATAGTTCTGGCCCTGCTATTGTGTGCACCCCTAGTGCCTGCGATCTCCAATATGCGATATCAACGCTCGGCCTTGAAATCCGCTGATAATATAAGTTGTGCCCTGGGACTCGTCAACTACTGATCGCCAATACATTTCTATTTCCTAACCTGCCGACCACCAATATGTGATTGTGATCAGCCTCGGACCTATGATTGCGATTTGTCTTCTACACTTAGTCATTTTTTCTCCATCAGATGGGCTTTTCAAAGGAAATATTCAAAATGCTTTATCTTTTGCTCCAAGAGTCCATTTTTGGACTTCGATTTACCATTGGAAATGTTTTTCTAAGCACTTGGTAATGGAGAGGGTCTAGTTAAGATCTGATAGCTTATGTGGCCTAAAAAATGGCTTTAACTTCACTGCTCTCTGGAAACCTTGACTAATTGAAACCCACAATGGAGTGAGTGACAACCTTGGCTCCAACTAGGGATAGTGCCTTGCTGGCAAGGTACTGAGGACCTGCAAACCAGTAGCCTTTCCTTTCATTGGGCATGGAGTTATTCTTAAACAACATATAATTATGTGAAAAAAGACCTTTTTTTTTTTTTTTTTTTTTTTTTTTTTTTTCTTTTTTTTTTTTTCTGAAAATAAACTGAAAAATTCAAATAACAATTTCAACACACATAGCGGGTATTTACAATGAGAAAGAGACAAATATCTCTAATTTTGAAACTAAAATTTTAGGAGCTGATCATTTACAGGCAGTTCTAGTAGTTAACCATCCAATTTTTCGAGCATGTAAGTGTTATTTACCCTTTCTTTTGCAATCCTGAAGGGGCCGAACCATTGTGGATCAAACTTCCATGTTTTCCTTTGTCTTGTTCTCTCACATTTCACTTGAGAACTAAATATCCTTGTTGAAGGGGTCTGTCCTTAGCCTTCTTGTCAAATAGATATTTCATCCTTTGTTTGTAGTTTAACAGTTTGGTCCCTACCTGCTCTCTGTTCTCGTGAAGCTCCACTAATTGATTTATTCTTATAGTCAAGGTGCTAGGCCATAACTTAGCTACCAGAATTGCTAATTGGATAGGGAAGAAAACAATCTTGCCATATATTATCTCAAAATGAGATTTTCCAGTGGATCTTTTGGGTGTTACACATTTAGCCCACAAAGAAAAATTTAGTTGAGAGTCCTAGTTCCTTTGATTTTTAGTGATGGTATTCTTTAGAACTCTCACCACAATTTTATTAGAAGACTCAACGAAGCCATTCCTTTAAAGGTAGTATGTAGTGGAGTGTCCAACAATGATGTTGAATTTATGGCAGGAGTTGGTGAAATTGGAAGATTTGAAGACCTGTGCATTATTAGTGATGATTTTAAAAGGACACCAAAAGCGGGACAATATGTTCTCCTCCATGAATTTTATTACCACTAAATTAGTAGCATTCCAAGCAGGGATAGCCTCTACCCACTTGGTGAAATAGTTAGTGGCTATTAAAATCCATTTTTGTTAGCTGCTAGAAGGTGAGTTGATTTCGCTGATGAAGTCTAATCCCCACTGTCTAAAGGGATCCTCTACATGCACATGAATCAAGGGGAGAGGATAAAACTTCTATCTTTCAGCAAACAACTAGCATTCTTGGAATAACTTGACCTTAGAATAAACATCTCCAAATAATGTGGGCCAGTAAAATCCTGTCTTGAGGATTTTGTGTGCTGTTGCCTTACAACTATAGTGTCCTCCATAGACTCCCCCATGGAAATCATCAATCATTTCACGGGTTTCTCTCTCAACCAAACACAATAGTAATACCCCCACCGGTTCCTTCCAGTAGAGCAGTCCGTTGGATATAATGTATTTATGTGCCTGCAATCTCAAACTCTGGTATTTTGATCTATCCAGTCCCAACAGGAATATTAGAAACAAGAGGTAATTATCTTCTTTTACCTATGTGATCCCTCATACTAGGCATAGATCTTATGTTTAGCTGTTTTAATTCGGCTCTGTTCATCCTCTAGAATATCATCCTCTGTGATTAGTCTTATCCCTAGATCTTGGTAGTTGGATTAAGACAAAATATTGGCCAACCCCTAGCCTTTGATGAGCTTGGTAGGCTTTATTTCTAACTCATATTCCTATATTTTAGCTATCAATCTGCCCCTCTTTCCTCGCTATCTCCCTGCACCAGAATGTCTTTGACTACAGTCGTTGAGACGAATGTTGTGATTTCAGATTGCAGTACATACATGCGGAATGAATTCAGTGCCTTGACCAGTGCATAAGCTTGTTTCTCCAACATATCATACTTTAGCTCAACGTCCCTTAGGACTTGGCTAAAAGAGGACATGGGCTGCTCGTAACCTTCTTTATTTTTCTATAACAACACAACAAAAATGTATGTGGAGAGGCAAAAGAAAAGATGTAGAAGGGCACTAAATAATCAGGGCTGACTAGCACTGGGGCCTCAACCAAAGCTTCTTTGATCCTTGTGAAAGAATCACGAGGGACAGAGCTCCACTTAACTTTGTTCTCCTTCTTGAGCATATCTGTGATACCTTTAACTATCTCAGCATAGTTGGGTATGAATCACCTTAAGAAATTTATCCTCCCCAAAAAGGTTGGACTTCTTTCTTATTTATGGGCAGGGGAAGAGGGCTGATGGCTTTGAATCGTTCAGGATCAATGTTTACTCCTTCTTGTGCTACTATGTGTCCAAGAAACTTCCCCTCACTCAGGTAAACTGAGATTTCTTCAGATTCAGAGAGAGGCCATACCTTCTGCACTTCTCAAAAGTGAGTTTTAAATGGAGGATATGCTCTTCATCAGACTTTGAAAATATTATGATGTTGTCTATGTAGACTACCAAAAATTTATCTTGCTCGCACACAAAATCTATGTCCATTGCTCGCTGAAATGTTTCCCTTGCATTTATCCACCCGAATGACATGCGTGCACACGTGAAGGTTCCCCACGGGGTGGTGAAAGAAGTATTTCTCTAGTCTTTGGGGTGGACCGCCACTTGGTTATATCGTGAGAAGTCGTCCATCATGGACATTCTAGCTACACCTGCTACCTTCTGCAATTTATTATCCATCTTGGGCAGAGGGTTGTTATCTCTTAGAGACACCCTGTTTAAATTTTTCAAGTCCACGCATAGCCTTATCACTCTACTCTTTTTACAGGTAGGGACCATATTAGCTACCTCTTCAGAGTATCTTAGAGGGACTATTTGTCTGATTTTCTATTTGCATGGCTTTATCCACCCTTCAAAGGAATTTGATGCTGAATAATATTTGTATCAAATGATTTCAAATCATCATAAGACCAAGCAAATACATCTTTGTAAGCTTTTAATAGATCTAAATACCTTTGTTTGTATTGCAAGGGGATTCCTTTGGACAACTTGATCATCTAGGGTTCCTCCTTTAATCCAATGTTGCAGTTCTCTACTTGCTCATCCTTCTCTGGGGCCATTTGTTTGGACGTGATGTCGTATTTACTGAAAAGTCTTTCAAGTGGAACAAGTCCATGAGGGGTGTTGTTCCCTTTTAGTTGCAATTTTTTTTCCCAGCCATTGTGTCTTTCCACGAGGTGGCTTCTTGTTCTGGTTCTTCTTCTTCTTGGTCGATAGTGGAGTGGGAAAACTCCTCGATGACTTCTATGAATATTTTGACCTGCTTTTCATCTTCAAATACCTACTAGTGTTTGACATTATTAGGTATTGAAGGCCCGTGTCTGACTTCTATCTCATATTTGAGGAGTGGATTTTGTGGGGGCTTGAAAGTTCTTGCAGCTATCGCAAGAGAGCTAGCAGTCCTGTTTTCTTCCCTGGGAAGAAACTGGATGTTAAAGGTCAGGAAGAAATTATTGATGAATTCCCACACTAATTTCGGTACATCCTCAGCCTGGGGTGTTTGGCTCGGTATTGATTTTTGATCTGCCTTATGACCAATTCAAAATCTGCATAGACTACTAGGCATTCGATATTCACATTTTTTTTATTTTTTTGTAACCCTAGGAGCAATGCCTCATACTTCGCTACATTGTTGGTCACCTTAAATTCAAGCTTGAAAGAGAGGGATATCATGTTGCCTTCCAGGGATACCAACAATATTCCAACTTCATTTCTCTCTTTTGAGTTTGCTCCATCGAAGTACAATTTCCATACTTCATTTTCATTTAAATGCTAGTATTTCAATTGCCTTCTCAGGTGCATTGATTCTTCTTCTAATAGTTTCTCATCCTCTTCTAAGAATAGGTAGGAGATGTCACTTTCTTTCCCATGTACTGGGGATTTTTCTGAGCCTTTAGGTGGGGTCATGGTTTTCACAAACTAAGATTCTCTGTACATCTTTCTTTGTTCACCTCCAAAAGTGGGAATGGTGGCAGAAGTCAAATCTAGTTTGATAGAGCCACCCACCTTGGAACCCCAAGATCTAGATAAGAGAATTCCAAAATGAGGAGGTATATCAGCCACCACTATATCCATTACCACACTTTTCATCGAGATCTGGGCCATGTTTACCACTAGATCATTTATCATGCCTAAGCATTTGACTCTCTTGGAGTCAAAGGAGTACAAGTATTTGTATGGTTTGGTGATTTCCAAACCCAGCTGTTCCATTACTGATAATGGAATGAGGATGTGGGAAGCTCCCGAATCTAGCATGAAATTATACAACAAAAGGTCATGGATCACCAAATTCACATAAAAAGGTGCGATAGAAGGATCCAACTCTTCCACACGTGACCCAAAAACGACCATTGGCCTTTCCTCCTGGAGGTTTGAATTATCATGAGCTGGTGTTGAGATAGAGGGATGCATAAATTGAGAGACCTGATCTTTATAAATAGGCTACTTTAGAAGCTCCGTTAGGGGAACATGATTTTTTACTTTCTCAAGATCCTTTTGGAGATTGAATGCAAGTTGGATCTTTCCTGCACCTCTTGGCTCCATTCCTTCCTCCTTGGCATTGGCAGTTTTCGGTCGAATAGGTGTCTCTTTTTCTATGTGTCCCTTTGAACTAGTTCTTTCCTCATTAGAGGAGACTTTTATCTTGGAAGGGTTAGGATTTATCTTACCCTTCCCTTTATTCAGTATCGGGGGAACAAATTGGGGAGCAACTTCCCTTTGTTGTTCTGGTTCTCTAGTCCTCTTCTTTGAAGATCTTAGATCATACTTACATTGTGGTTGTGCTTGCATGAAATTTACAAACTATTTGCAATAATACTCCATATCTTCCTCTTCTGTTGTTCCTTATCTATCATGGTTGGACTCCTGGTTAGCCATATTCTCATATTCTTCTTTGGTAAAGAAGAATACATATTTCCTACATCTCTTGTGTATCCGATGATTGTTCATTGGGACCATCTTCCAAGTATTAAGGATGAGGGATCTGATCAAGATGTTCCTTTCTTTCCCTTGGAAGTAGATGCAGTGGAGGCCTTCTGTATTGAGGGTTATAGCCCTGATTATTAACTTGAGCATTATGTCTGGAAAGGTTCTTGTTCTCAATTTCAAGCTTTCAAACCTTTTGTGTTAAACTCCCATCTAGTTTCTCTAGCTCGTCCCACTTTGGGTCTGAAAATTCTTTATCTTGACCACAGGAGGATGCCTGCTCTTTCCATCTTTTGGGTTCAGTATTTTCTTGCTTTACCCTTGACTTGCCTACCAAGACCATATTGGCTTCCACTTCAACAACATCGGTCTAAAGTTGGTGTAGAGTGAGAAACTTTCTTTCTCTCAGGGAAAAACCAACGTTGGACTCAAAAGTTCCCAGGAAAGCCACATGAGTCACAGTTGGAGGAGGTTTTATGTCAGTAGGAAGGTTATTGTACTACTTATTGAATATTTTGATAAATTCTAAAGTATATACCTTCAAATTTTTTCTTAGGGAACTAAACTCAGTGAGGAGGTACTCATGATCCCTCTTTTCTCCCCATTTCTAGGTGAAAGTGTTTTCCATCTCTTCCCAGGTAGCGATGGAGGCATTGGGTAGATATTTGAACCATTTTCTGGCTTCTCCCTCGAGACTTTATATAAAATATCTCATGACCACATCCAGCTCATCCACATCTAAGATGTGAGCAAAAGAACTGAAGGCTTCAGTGCGATTGTCTTTCGTGTTATCATCTTCCCCATTGAACCTAGACAACTGATTTAGGTGGTTCCGGGGCATTTCACTCCTGAGGCTAAGGTAAATTAAGAGGTGGATCCTTATTTAGCAAAAATCCCAGGAGATCCATATATATTGGTGGAGGGGGGTTAAAATTTTCTTGAGGAATTGGGGTCAAGACCACATTGGTTGGAGGATAAGTAGGGTATGTCAGGGATTTAGGAGTAAGTCCTGAGTAGTGAGAAATAATGGGTTGAGAATTAGAGGCGGAAGTAGCAAAGGATGATGAGATGGTAGTACAAGAAAGGTGAGTTTTCTCTTTCTCGACTTTCTTGGAAATTAACTTTTCTGGATCAGATACAAATGTGGCTCTCTTTCGGGATGTATCTAAGCAAGTATGAGGCCTTTTAAATGCTAGGGTTATGAATGATAATGAGGGTGTGTGGAGTCGCTAAGATGACATGAATGCAATCAAAACAAACTTCACTCACCTACACGAAGGGTGTTCAATTTGTCGTATCCCGGGGGAAGAATCCTTCAATAAGCTCCCCAGAAACGACGTCAAAAGATGTTGTCTCTCCCAGAGATAGCCTTGGATTGCTTACAAGACTAGTGCATGGGCACATCTAAATTCTATGTATCTCATATGATCCTCAAGAAACCTAAGGAATCATATGCATCTTCTACACATAGTAGTTACAAATATACAAATATACACATAACAACATGGCTTGGTTCCTTCATCCAAGGATATAAGCCATGTATTTTTGGTATCCTTTCACATATACAACTCACAAGAATAAGGAAAAAAAACAAGTGGAGGCTGAGTAATCAAGGACTTACAATTTAATTAGATTTTGCAAAATAATGAAAGAAGAGAAAGAGAATAATAACTCATCACATAGATCTTGAAACATCAAGAGTTCTATACTTTTCCGAGCTAAAGATAGACATTTGGATGTAAGGAGTGAATGCTATGATTTCAAGAAGTGCACTTTTAAATATAATCTCATACATTCATACATGCATATGTATGAACTAGTTAACACCAATGAATCTGTAAGAATATAAGAGATATTTCTGGCAACTATAATTCCTTGAATCAGAGAGGAAGTGCAAACATTATGGAAGTTTAAAAGAGAAACAACATAATTTAATACTCGAACATGGGAATCACCACTATTTGATACATATTAAGAAAGATGTAGATCTAGAATCCATACAACTTCAGATGCACATACAATTGTTTCCTAGAATTCAGAACCTTTGTTCAATGTTTCTTCCTTCCTTTTATAAGGAGAGGGAGGGCAAGAAAATTAGTTACAAATATATCTTCAGGTTGATGTTTATAGTTGTCTGTATGAATGGCTATCTCAGCGTGAATACCGTGATCAAAACATAATAACAATACCGTGATCAAACCAACAAAACATAATTAATCTATCAAAACTGAAATGATGGTTTCTGGAAATATCTTCATGCCACTCCTCTTCACTAGCCTTTGGTCCTGGCATTTTCCTGCCGAGTCATGATTAATCCTCACTTAGCCGGTTCTTGGTCAATGTCGATCTTTAGCAGTCTCGTTCCTTCCCTTTCACTTAAGCTGGAGTGGTCACCCGCAATGACGATAACAGACTTTGAAACAACAACCAAATCATAAGCCTTTTAAATTTTTGTTACATAATATCAGTGTGCTAAAAATATCTGGTGTTGTGCTTCATGGAGTACCTAGGAGTTTTTTGAACAGTGGAATTTTAATATAGGAACACAGCGAAACATGCGAGCCCAACTGCCCTTTAAGACCTTGTGAATACAACTCCTTTTTTCTTCCTCTTTCATATGATCGGGGGCTTGAACCGAGCGCTTAGCCCTTCGGGCACCAAGGCTTTCAACTGTCACGTGAGGGGCCTTTTCCTTTGTTACCTGAAATACCATCAATAGCCCCTTACACTACATCAGCTGATATCCCAGCTCATTATATATCACATCCGGTGCCTTTCCTTATCGCAATTGCTGATAAGCCTGAAACCCCAAACCATCGATCGTAGAACACCGATAAACCTATTGATGTCATCACTGCCATGTGTCACCTTGAAATAGCTCCATGTCACCCTTGAAAACACTGAAACTGAGTGACACGTGTCCTCTTCCACATCATCAACCATACTACCACGTCATTGCTGACGTGAGCTACCATGTCTACTCTGAGGACCAATCAGATGCCGCTACGTGGCCCCATGGAGGAGAGAGAAAAAGGTCAACGAAGCCTTTGTTTTGCATGGAATTCATTTGTATTTCTGAATCATCCTTCCTCGACAATTTCATATTAAATCACAATGTCGGTGGTTTTACGATGTTTCAGAGCTGTGACCCCGTTGATCGCCGATGCCACGTGGAGGAGAGAGAAAGGGGAGGCCCGCCCCTTGTTTTGTCAGCCATTTCCTTTGTATTTGGTTTTCTCCCCCGCCCCCCCAACCCTTGTGACACACCACTTTATCGCATGATCGCTGGTTCTCGTGATATCAACATTCAACGATAGTTCTGGCCCTGCAATGGTGTGTACCTATTGATGCCTCGAAAATCACTGCAACAACATCGGGGAAAACCATCCGGTCCGGACCTTAAAGGCAACTACTTTTCCATTTGGTGTGGTGGCTCCGACTGGAAATAATGGAACCAATTTCCCAATGATGAATAAAAGGGGATGGATAAATGGGTGGTTCTCTAATATAATGATAATGGATGAATGATTTAATATAAAAAGTAAAAATATGAATAACTATCCTATCCCGGGAAATTTCTGCTTTTAGTGTAACGTTTGATAATCTTTATCCACAAACAGGCATATAGATGACTCTATTGGTAAAAAAAGACATTTATTCATATGATAATTACTTTGTTCAAGTAGTTGAACAAAGTAATCATTAAAACATTATTACACTATCCTTTATATATCACTGATACATATATGACTAAAAGAATAACACTCCTTAAACATTCAATAGTGAAAAATATAAGGATTGCTGTTAAAAATACATACATATATCCAATGATAGTAAGATTAAACAAATGACAATTCACATGAAAGAATGAAACAAGATCATAGATAATAGTACCATATGTTACTCGAATCACTCTCGATATCAATCGCATTCAAATTCCTTTTTCCAACTTAGAAACACTTTCACATCAAGGCAATAGTGCACATCCCATCAAAGCTTTCTTCGTTAGAATTCGGAATACTGGCTTAGTCTTTATAAAAAAATATACCAGAAGCATAATAGTGCAACTTCCAGATTTGAGTTTATATAAAAACTGAGGACCCTTTCTAAATGCATGCAAGGGTCTATAAATACTAATTAAACTAACTAACTACAAAAATAAAATGCTATTAATTGGTACAACTAAATCATGAGTATCTTCTCAACAATAGGTTTTTTTGTAGTCGACAACATGATTCATTATTTCGGATGATCTCCTTTTGATTTGAGCTGGCAGATTGCAAGCATCAGTTCCAATTCTGGAGGACGAGTGAGACGAGAATGTAGTTGAGCTGAGTATGTGGCATCATGGATTTCGGGAATGATACAACCGATCGCATCGGTTAAACATTTGAGGGTGGCCCTTTGACTGTATGGTTTTACTAAGAAAAACCAATAAGTATCCCAAGTTAAACTTTGGATGCCGGTAATTAATCTTCCATTCTTCTCCAATTCTTGATTGCATGCTTGCTCCAATGTTTTGGCTGACAACAATTTACCTGGAGTTCATTGTGAAACCATGTTAGACAGATAAAGAGCGTTATTGATTAGCTCAATTAAATTACTTGTAGATAATCTACATCTGGAAATTTCTCTCTCTGCTTTCATCAGCTGTGGCTGCCATTCTATGAAAAGGATCTCCTTGTGTGACTCTAGAATTTTAGGTAGATTTGTGGCCTGCCCTTCATTGGTGTCTTGCCAAGCAAGAAATTTTGTTAGAGTCTCATCAGCCTGTTCCAAATCCTGCCTAGCATCGATTGATTTGTCAAGTATTGATGAAGTTATATCACAAAGGGGCTCAACCAGAGAAATGTTATGACATAAAAGTTTTAACTGTGTAACCAATGCTTTGTTGATTTGTAGAGCTTCGGACCTAAAATCTGCTAGTTGCGGAAGACTTTTGAACTTCTCTACTTGATGTGACAGCTGAGCGATTTGCTCATCTTTCGTTTTCATCATTAGTTCATTCATTGTCTTTAACCTGGCCAATGCTTCAGATAATTCTTTTTGCTTTTGTATTGCACTTGGGTCTATCCTTTGTTTCTCCTCAAGCAATTGCTTATTCAATTGATTGTTTATTTGTTGCTGTGTTGATAGTTGTTGTTCCAACTGTTCAATTTTCTGTTGTGCTTCGGACACCTGTGATTGCAACGAAACAATTGCTTGCTCCTTTTCTTTAAGTAGATTACTTACTTTCGATACCTTATCCATAGTGGCTACCGAATAAGCTCCGACATACTGAGAAAGTTTAGGTCATCGGAAGGGTTGAACTCTTCTTTCCACACTACATTAGCTGTCTTTGTTTGTGCTGGAAACAGGGAAGATTGATCAAGTCTTCTCCTTTTCCTATATCTTTTCACTACAGCCCTGTGTTCCCTCATTCGGAACCGTTGTTGACGCTGTATCTTGTCCATCTGTTACTTTGGGTGTGCTGACACCCTGTGGACCTTCCAGATTGCTTATAATAGAGTCAAATTGTTGCCATTCTTGGAGTAGTTTAGGATCGATCTGAGTATCCACATTGATATTTTCGCTGCCCTTGTCCTGTTCTTTTTTATTCTCTTTCTCATGCTCTAGTTCTTTTCCTCTTTCGAGAATCTTTCTGACAGCAGGAGGTTTGTCAATAATTTTCTGTTCAGGCTCTCTTGACTCTGTTGTCGGGGTAGTAGCTAATAAGTCCAGAGGTAGAGTTTGCAACCTCTGTTCTCTGAGCCTATTGAATTCTACTAGCCTTTCATCGTTATATCTCATTTTGGCCAGCATTGTACCTGGAATAATGATTCTGCTGAAGAAAACAAGTCATCAAAGTCATCTTTCTCATGATCAAACCTTGTAAGTTTGGCTTGTTCAAGCACAGTATAGGCAAATTTCCTTGGATCGAATTGCCTATTAGGAATGGTTGCAAGATTGAGCATGTTTGTTTTCTTTGCCTCCTTCTCCGCATGCTTGTAGTCGTGTAAAGTATAAACACCACATCTCAAAGGAAAAGTAGGCCAAGCATGCTTTTTAGAAGTCCTAAGAGTCTTGGATGTTCCTGCTGTTGTAATTTGGTAGGCCAATTCTCAGGCTAACAGCTTGTCAGGTATATATAAAGGAAGGACATGAGGTCTTGCAAGGCTACCAAAAACCCTTATGTATGTGAACTTTTCTTCCCTGAACCAATTTCCTGCAGCGGTTAGGTCAACCTCTTATTCCGAAGAAATCTTTGGGGCAGGCTTATCAAAAATGGCATAATAAATAGGTAACATAAAACCATTACAGATTTGGTACAAGTGGTCCGTGTAGTGCGCCTTCCATAACTTTTGGTGATAAATGTGAATAGGCATAGGGTCTTGTGAAGTCCATCTCCACCCAAGTACAGGAAATTCAGAATTGAAACAAAGAGTATCTAAAATATAAGCACTATAATAAAATGGAGGAATAGACCTATCGGTCACGCGAGTTTTTTCTCTAAACTCAAGAATTGCAGTGGCTAATTTATTTGACAATATGTTTGCCCAATCCATTACTTCACTGTTAATTACCGCTTCCATTAAAGGAACCATTTCAATAGTGAATTTTGCAGAATCATGCAATCCCCAAATTCTACACATCATTGCCCCGACATAACAGTAAGGAGAACATAATGAATCTACAAAGTACTTACATGAAGATTCATGTTTGTGCCTTGTAGGGTTCTATCTCCACTCCCGAATTGGGGCCGATTCAGTATCATTCTCGCTTACGAACTTCTCAAGAAAAGCTTTATTGTATTTCTTTTGAGGTTCGGGCAAGTGATACATTTTCCTTAAGTCATCAGGCTGAAATGAGCTGAAGATCCTTCCGTCAACTGTGCAAAATGTTCTGTTTAAAACCAGGATCTCCTCTACTGCCCATCACACTACATCAGTGTATGGAAGAATTTTCTCACGTGCTGCTATTCTGTGCAGATATGAATAAGCTAAATATTTAAGGGAAGCCTCTGATTTTCTAGTTGAATCTGCGGTAGCTTGTACTGGTACTGTCTCAAGCTCCCATACTTCAATTAAATTATATATGTTTTGCCAACTTGTGTTTCCAAGGCCAAGGCACGTAGTGTTTGAAATCAAACCCTTTTTGCTTGGTCCTGGACCAGTGGTGGATTGCACTATTACTGCGGGAGCCACTGCTGTCGCGGATCTCTTGGATTTCTTTCCCATTTGGTTTGAACTTGTTGTTTCGGCGGAGCTCTGCGCAAGGAATGAAATCAACGTGATACAGAGAATAGGTAGTGTGAGCCAATATGAAAGAATTATATCAATTAGCGAATAATGAAATATCATAGTGATACTATCGCAGATACAATCTTTGGAAAGATCTTGGCATAACTGCTTCATTAATTGGCCGCTTAACCTGTCAATCATGGTAAAGGAGTTTTAAATACTCATCATATCGTTTATATGCCAAATGATTCATTCAAGCGTGGCTTGAGTTTTTTGGTGGATAATCAAAAGTAAATCGCTATCGGGAATGAGAAGGCTTTAATAATAATCCAAAATAATGCATGCAAGCCTTTTAAATCTATTTTGAAACTCGCGCCTTGATTTATCGGATCGCAATCGGGGATAATCTCGGGTCGTAATACTTATGTTATTGCAAAAATCGTCGATCCCTGATGGCGATACACCTTATTGCATCAGGAGATTTAAAGGTGTCTTAAACATGCGCTACGTTATATCCCCCGATTGCCAATAGCGATATCTCATCGGAGAAATAGGGGAGGGCCTTTCGTTATATTTGCTGCTCGCCTTTCCCAATAACTGATAGTTGTTCACTTTTCAGATCAGAGTAAGTCAATGGGTCTTTTTATTATGTTTTCTTTGTTGCTGCGATATGCGATCTTGCGATCGCTTTATTGCAATACTAAAGAATTTTATATTTATTCATAAGACCGATTTCACTATAGTACAAAAAGGTTTATAATATAACGTTTCGATTGGACCTTTTGATGAAGGATTTTCTAATGATGAGTTGATACCAATTTATTCACACATCTATGTTTAAAAGGGACCCATTTCATATTATAGTTATAAAGAAAAAATTTATGAAATGGGGGGTTTTTGTATAGCACAACAGTACCCCTAGCACCTGTAATCGCTGATATGCGATATCAGCACTTGGCCTTGAAACCCACTAATAACAAAAGTATGAGCACTGGGAACCGCCGACTGCCAATCGCCGATATGTTTTTGTGCCCTGACCCGCCAACCACCGATATGCGATTGCAATCAACCTCATACCTTTGATTGCAATTTATCTTCTACACTAAGTCATTTTTTCTCCATCATTTGGGCTTTTCAAAGGTAATCTTCAAAATGATTCATCTTCTGCTCTAGGAGTCCATTTTTGGACTTCCATATACCATTGGAAAGATTTTTCTGAGCACTTGGCAATGGAGAGGGTTTGGTTAAGTGTAGAAATTTGAAAAATATAACACTTATTCACAGAGATTATCCTGATTATACACTATTTGTGGAATGCATGCATAATACATAACCTCCTGTACCATTGATCATCAATTTGCGGAATTAAAAAAAAATCGCATGCGCAAATTGAAACATCAATCACACATATCAACATAATATGTAATGGGAAAGAATACAGCTGAAAACCACCAACTATCTGTATATTATAATGATAGAGAACATGTAACAATACATAGTATAATACTCCTCACAAGTACTCAGTACTATCTCCACATGCTACACACAAACTAGCTCAGATCTGAACAAGTCATGGGTTCAAATCTCCTCCATTGTTTGCCTGCCTCTACTACGCAATCCAAGTTGAGAATAGATGAGATCCAAGTTCAAATCCTGATGGCTTGTACTGCACAATCCTCATTGGCAATCTCAATCAATAATTGTGCAAATCTCATGCACAGCTATAGTCACAACTGATAGTAGTCTCACCCTTTCACCCACCTCTAACACTTGTCTCCACTGAACTGTCAATGCACTGAGTTAACTGATGTATTCTTTGGTTGATTTATGAGTTAATAATTAGTGAATTAATTAATAATTAATTCACACCACTCATCACTAGTGTATTTGTCAGTTAGACTAAATACAACTAGTTCAACTAAGTCAAACTGAACACAACTCCATCAACTCCTCAATCAACTCCACCAAACTCAATCACTTGAGTTCTAACTGAAGTCCATCATGCAATAGCTCAACTAACCCATAGGAAAAGCGTATTTCCTTCTAGCAGTTGCATGTGCCACATCCGTAGCTCGAACTGAAGTGTTGCAAGAGGATAAGATAATGTTTATAGTCCAAATATTATTAATAGCTAATAATATTTGACTGTTCTACTTTTTGACTGGAAGTCTAAAAATAGAATCTACCCATATGTCTAAAAATAGAGGTCCATCTATTTTTACCAACATGACCCAATATAGATGGCTATTTATACTAGTTTCTAAGCATCACACATTGGGATTGACATGGATTTTGGTCAAACAATCATGTCCATTGGATGTAATTTTAATGCTAGCTTAAAAAATGTGTTTCTACTCAAATATGAGGGGTTACGAGGCATGCCACCTACCATTTGAAAGGTCTTTCCGAAGGCATGGAGGAATCAGCTCATAGGACCATTTTCATTAGTGGGACCCAGTTTGGCAAACTGGGATCTGAAAACCTTATGTGAGAATTTTGAGGCATTAAATGATGTTTTTTTTTTTGCGGTAATTTTTTTTTGCTTTAGTGCCTCATATTTTATTCATATTCTACACACAGAGACCTTTCCAACAACACAAGAATCAACTCAATCAAAGTTCGTATGAAAAAGTTATGACACTCAGAAGTTGACCTTCTTTTCCTCACCACCATAATTAGAGAGGATGTCACGTCAACCCACATAACTCATGGAATAGGGGATAGCCATGTGATTATGATGAATAAGACTCTAAAAGAGTTTTGTAACTTTGGTTAAGAGTTGACGCATAGATGGTATGCTACATCAATTGCAGCAAGCAATGTAATTCACCAAGGTGGACTTAAAATTTGGATATCACTAGGTTAAAGTCAAAGAAGAAGATACCTGGAAAACTGCATTTAAGGTTTATATGAGTGGTTAGTTGATCCAAGTGGATCTTGGTGGCCACCTGCCAAGGCCACTTGGACCCCCACCATTGTTTCTGTCAGCATTTTCAGTTTCTGTAATTGTAGCACAACTTACTATTTTTAGCAGTTTTTCGGGTCCTAAACTTATGGAGCCGTTTTGAGGCCCTAAACGACATTTTTTGGGAAATCTGGGGGCAACATGGGTCCATGGACTAATGTTGCCCTTCCCAAAGTGGTAGTTCTCAAATATATCTTTCTAACGAGCTATTGTATGCGTCAAACGGAGATCGTATGCCAAAGTTACGACCCCGGGAAGTTGATGTACCAA
>APFE031342064.1:0-11033 GCA_000404065.3 Pinus taeda | reverse complement strand
CTTGGAGTAATGTCTAGATCTAAATAAGGCAAATCTACTGATGGGTTGAGATCACTTCGGCGCATGATCAGATCTGTAGATCTGACAGTCTGGGTTATTCTTTAAGTCTTGAAATTATCTATACCCGCAGGCACGCAAGTGCAGTGAAAGAAAAGCGCGGAGATACACAGGCGCAGAAGCGCTGCAGGTGCGGAGGTGCGCGGCATCACATGAGGCGCAGCTGCGGAGGTACGCGGCTCCACAGAAGGTGCAGCTGCGGAGGTCCGCGACGCCACAGGAGGCGTAGATGCGGAGGTACGCAGCGCCAGAGGAGGCGCAACTGTGGAGGTACGCGGCGCCACAGGAGCTGCAGCTGCGGAGGTACTCGGTGTCACAGGAGGCGCAGCTGTGGAGGTACGCGGTGCCAGAGCAGGCGCAGCTGCAGAGGTGCGTGGCGCCACAGGAGGCATAACTGCGGAGGTACGCGGCGCCACAGAAGGCGCAGCTGCGGAGGTGCGCGGCGCCACAGGAGGCGTAGCTGCGGAGGTACGCAGCGCCACAGAAGGAGCAGCTGCGGAGGTGTGCGGCGCCACAGAAGGCGCAGCTGCAGAGGTGCGCGGTGCCACAGAAGGAAAATGTGCGGAGGTCTGTGGCGCCATAGAAGAACAGTGCGTACTTGTACGGAGGCATCACATGGGTGAAGCTGCGTACTTCTCTTGAAATCAATTTACCTGTCCATGTTTATCCTTGCTGTGTTCTGGGTGTTGAAGTGATGTTTGGTTTCTGGTATTATGATCTGATAACAGCAGTCTAAGAAGTGATTGATTATATCTTTATGTAATCTTATGGACTAGATCTGATTGATGACTCTCATTGTATATGTATTGATCTAGTGATTGGGTGATTCAGAAGGTTGTTTGATTATGATCTTGAATGTGGCTATTGGGTCCAGTATGAAAATTGCATGAAATGTGGCCCTTTCAAATTATGTGTTGTTCTTCAGTGTATCCATTATGAAAATTGATGAAACGTGGTACCTGGAGGAGAGAAGATTGTAGGCCGGTGCCTACGTACTAGTACTTAAGCTAGTACAAAAGCAAAGGAGAATCTTTGGAGCATTGTAGCAGGTAGCAGCCTGCGTACTAGTAAATGGATCAGCTAGTACAAGAGCAAAGGGGGTTGTAGCTCCCGTACTGGTATAAGACTGCACCAGTACAAATATTGTAAAAGGATTTTTTTATTAAGAAGAAGATTGAGATGACTTGCAGCAGGTGGTTTTCTTCCGCATTGGGTTTCCACCTTATATCATGGTGTTCATGTGTGTGCCTTATGTGTGATGATCTATTCTATGTTACTGCATCTGTTAACTGATAATATGGTTGATCATGTTCTAATGCACTCATTGAAGATCAATTAACTTAATCATAAGAAGTTGTGGAAGTAGCATATATGAATCTGATTATGGAAATGAAAAAGTTTTATTAATGTGATAATACTGATTCACCCCCCCTCTCAGTATTATTTCCAACACTGAATGGATTGGAATAATCAGGACTAGCCAAGGTTGGGGCTTTAGAGATAGCTTTCTTGATGTGGTCAAATGTGTACCTAGAAGAGACAGTCCATTTAACTTCATGATCCTTTCAGAGCATATCAGTTATGTCTTTCAAAATTTCAGCATAATTTTTGATGAACCTCCTTAAAAAAAATCTTGCCTAGAAAAGCTTGGATCTCCTTCTCATTTCTAGGTATTGACAATGTTTTTATTGTAGAAACATGTTTGGGATCAATCACCACTTCTTTTGAGATTATGTGGCCTAGCAACTTTTCTTCTTTGATAGCAAAAATAGACTTCTTAGGATTGAGGTATATTCCAAATTTCCTACACCTTTCAAAAAGTTTCATCAAGTGTTTTAGATGTTTTTGATCAAAATTATAAAAATAGTTATGTCATCAAGATAGATGATTACAAATTTGTTTACCTATCCCACAAATGTTATGTCCATAGCTCTTTGAAAATTTCTCTAGCATTAGACAAGCCAAAGGGAATTCTAGAGTACATAAATGTACCCTAGGGTGTAGTAAAAGCTGTCTTTTCTCTGTCTGTTGGATCAACATTATCTGATTGTAGCCTGAAAAACCATCAAGCATGGAAAGTCTTTGTGCTTCTGAAACCATCTGAAGTAACTGATCCATTTTGTATAAAGGGTAATTATCCTTTAGTGATGCTTTATTAAAATTCCTAAAGTCCACACAAAGTCTGATTTCCCCGTTCTTCTTTCTGATAGGAACTAAATTAGCAACCCAATTATAGTATCTAAGAGGGCCAATAATTTGGGCATCTAGAATTTTCTTAATTTCCTTTTCGATAGTTGGTAGAAGTGTTGGATTAATCCTCCTAAGTTTTTGTTGACAAGGTTTTGCTTCTGGTTTTAAAGGAATCTTATGTTGTATCAATGATGTATCATAAGTTTTTAGATCGGCATAAGTCCACGCAAAAACATCCTTGTATTTTTCAAATAACTTAAGGTATTAAGCTTTAATTCTGAGATCTAAGGATGCACATATTTTGAGGCTTCTAATGTCATCATTTGTTCCAATGTTTATCTCCTCTATGTCATCTTTTGGAGATATTGACTATGGGTTTCTAAGGACATCATTTTGATCAAACAATTTTTCTAAAGGAATGAGACCTTTGGGAACAAAATTGTTAGACAGCTGAATGATATCATGATTAACAATTTTTGAGCTGAAATTTGAATTATCATTTTCATTTGAATTCTCAATTGTTTCTGTTGTATTTTCATCAATTTTTAAAACTGAGAATTCATCTATAAAATGCAAAAAAGATTTTAACTATTCATGTATTTTAGGTTATTTGGGATGGATGGCTTGTATTTGACTTGTATTTGATAGAGCACATTAGTTTGATTAGGGATTTTAAATGAAATAGCAGAAACATATAGGGAATTTGCTTGAATATTTTGATCCCTTGGGATATAAGTCAAATTAAAAGCATTAAGAAATTTTCAACTGAATACCAAACTTCATTTTGATAAGATCTAAGCCTAGGATGTTTTGTTTGGCAAAGATTTCTAACTTGTTTAACAATGAGCTCTTAGTCAGTAAAAACACTTAGGTTGTGTAATTTTAAGCTCTTGGCTAACTACAGTCCTAAAAGGAATGCCTCATATTTAGCTACATTATTTGTAACTTCAAAATCAAGTTTGCATGATTGTGTAATGTTTCTTTTTCCGATGAGATTAATACTACCCCAGCTCCTGCTCTATCCTTTGTACAAGAACCATCAAAGAATAGCTTCCAGACATCAATCTAATTTGGTACAGGTCTTTCGATTAAATCTTCAATTTTTTCTTGAATTTCATGTGTTTGGTTTGAAGAAAGTTGGAAACAACCAAAATCTTGATCAATTGCATAAACGGGATGGTTTCTTGGTTGATCTATTTTGCAAACAATGTGTAGAAATCTCACCTCTCTATATAGCCTTAGTTGCTCTCCCCCATAAACTGGAATAGTGGCATAATACATGTCCATCTAAAGAGTTCCCCCTAATTTGGCACAGCAAGACCTTGAAAGGAGCATTCCAATTTTGGGAGGGATATCTGTGACAACTATATCTAATACTACACTTTTTACTAGGATTTGGGCAAGAGTGACTACAAAATCCTTAATCAATCCTAGACAAGGCACCCTTTTGGAATCAAAGGTGTAAAAATCATGATAGGATCTAGTTATGTCAAGATTTAAATGATCCATGATAGTTTTTTGCATAAGATTATGTGATGCTCCAGAATCAAGCATACAATTGTATAACATAGAATCATTTGTTTTAAGAGTCACATAGAAAGGGGGTAATATTTCATCTACCATATCTGAGCTAGGACCAAAGGCAACTACTGGTTTTTCATCTTGAAGACTAATGATATCACTTTCAGAATAAACTGAGGTGTTTTGTATCCATTTGGAGAATTGATTATTATATCCAGGGTTTTTGGAAAGTTCTGAAAATGGTATAGGGATTTTAACTCTTTATAATTCCTTTTCAACATTAAATGCAGTTAAAACAATTTTTTCAATTTGAGTAGTATCAATTGAATGATTTAATGGTTGAATAATAGTTGTTTGAGTTTCAATAACTTTGGTACGAGGTTCAATTGTTTGAGGTTCCTTAGGGGGTCTTCCAGGACCAGGTATTTTGTTTAGTTCTGCAATTAGGAATTCAATGAAGGCATGGTATTTGGAAGCCTGTGAGGGGTCTTGATCTTGTTGAACCTGCTTTTGTAGTGAGAGAGGAATAATAGCAGTCTGACCAAAAGAGGTATCCATATTATTAATATCTTCAGTGATAGTCATAGTATTGTCATCAAGCTATTGTTCATCTATTAGTAAAGGATTTGGAACCTACTGATCATTACTAGGCCTTTGTAGAATTTGTAATGGTGGATTTCTTTTGTATTTACCTTGATTTTGATTTTGGGCTCGAGTGACTGTTTGTTGAACTGTTCTGGGTTGAGTCTCAATCTTGGAAATTCTATTAGATAGATTTCTAAGAAGTGAAGTTATCTAATCTATTTTAGAGTCTTCCGTTTTTGTCTTAGAGGAAGTAGAGGCCTCTTGACATGATTTAAGTTTTCTTTGGGATTTTTCCTCTTTAGCGTTTAAAGTGGCTTAGGTAGACCTATTTGATTCCACCTCTATAGCATTAGTTTGCATGTCTTCAAGAGTCCTTGAAGTTCTTTCTCTTAACATCACAACAAAGTCATCTTCAAAAAATTTTGAAAACTTAGATTTAGTTGCTGCTACAGGTGGTTTGCGATCAGGGTGCATCTTATGATAAAGTTTGTTGAACCTTTTGATAAAATTAGAGACATGTTCACTAGAGTTTCTTGTAAGTTCTTCAAACTCAGTCATAAAGTAAAGAGCATATTTCTTCACACCCCATTGATTTTTAAATATATTTGTTAATTCTTCCCAGTTTCTAATGGAATTTGCAGGTAACTGCCTAAACCAAGTCCTCACATTTCCCTCAAGAGACTAAATAAACAACCTCATGTAAACATTTTCTTGTTCTATGTTCATGTTATCTTCAAAGTTTAGAAATGCTTGAAGATGATCCTCAGCTGAGGGACCAATGTCTCCATTATATCTAGGAAGGTGCTTTAAATATCCATTAGGAAAAGCATCAAGGATTGGAGGTAAAACTAAAGTTGCATATCTTTCCTGTACAATGGGTTGAAATGCCATAGTAGGAGATGATGAATGAGGTGTTTGTGAAGATGATGATGAGGAAGAAGGAGATGGTGAAAGAGGAGGAGAATTACTATGTAGGGTGAAGAAAGAGGAGATAAAGAAGGTGGAGACTTCTTGAATGATTTTAAAGGAGTTTTAATAACCAACTTGTGGACTTGAGAATGAATATCCTCTTTAGTTTCAAAGAGTGGATTTGAATATATAGCAAAGGTCCCTTCAGGTTGTTTAGAAGTAGAATATTCTGGTTGTTCAGAGGTGTAATGAAATGAATAAGTTGTGGGGGATATAAAGTCTGTAGGTTTGTATTTAGGTAAATGAACACCCAGGTCAAAATCAGATTTAGGTGATCCCAATAGAAGTGGGGGTTCTAGATGAGATTCAAGTGAATGAATAAGGAAAGCTGATTTGAAATCAACTCCCCTATCTAAGAGTTCAACAACCCTAGGTGATAGGTGAGTGTACTCTAGATTGGATGGAATGTGACTATAGGGATCAAATTGTAATATATCTTCAGACTGCAAGGCTGATGTAGAAGAAGATGGTTGATGTCTTCTTCTAGAACTGGCATTTCTCACAAGTATTTCTAGATCTGGTAGATGACTAACTGTGTAAGATTCAGAATGGGATATAGTGTGCTTAAAAGGTGTCAGTTTGGTTTAGTGGAGTCTCCATATGAATGATTTTGACCTATCTTGACCTTTAATCACCTTAAAGGAATAGGAATAATATCGTTGACCCAAGGAAAGCTTAATGAAATTTGAATCCCCAGAAATAATGCCAGATTGATGTTGTATATCTGAGATGATAATGGTCAACTATCATGCCAGGGAATCTAAGATGTTTGTTTTGGGTTTTTGTTTTAATTTGGAGGACCAATGTATGAAATAGATTTAAAACAGTGATGACTAACCTTTTGAATAGTATTAATATTTAAACAGAGGGCTGCTATTAAAATTCACACCGTGATATAGCTTGCATGGTGGTGAGCAGAAATAGAGAGATGGTATGACTATCACAGTCTTCAAATTGAAAATTAAATAATCATACGTAAGAAAACCTTTAAACTATGTTCAGAAGGTTTAACAAAATATGCTTAATCTTACAAAAGATGCTGATGATTTTATGATTTAGAGGGAATTAATAAAACAAACAATTTATATAATTCATTCTCTTGATAGATGATCACTTCAGAAGCTTATAGGAATAATTGAAACGCAATTACTCCTACATGGTTATCTTTATAAAACAAAAGAATATGAAGAAAACACTGTGAAATAAAACTGGAGAAACTTACAGTAGAAACGAAATTGTATGAATAAGAATTTAGAATCCTTTTCTTTTGTATTCATGACTTAGAAAAGTCAAGTACATTTAATGTTTTGAAATGATTCTTCAAGGGTGCAATAGTTGGGGCTTGCAACATTTTTTCAATGGACTCAACATTGATGAAACAAAGGATTTCTCCTATGGGTGAAATGATTTCTCTTTGAGTGGGATCATAGGATTCATGGCATTTTCTGACAAATTCAGGTGCTCTGTGTATCTAAGGGAAAGTGCAGTGGGGAAGGTGGGAGTCGCAGAGGCCTATTTCATCTGTCTCATCAATTAACTGATCCTCCATCCAGTAGTAAATTTCATATAAATCAAATTGAGAAGAAGAATCAATGATTTTACAATCTCTGTCAACGAGGGGAGTATGATGGAAGTCAACTTGCAGATGAATAAGAGGATTTGGTATTTCTGTGATTTCTTTTCCCTTAGGAGGCATCTTATCAAATGATTTGTAGATTGAAAGTGATGGAAATGGAAAAAATTGGTCTGAAACTGAGTGATAATAGTAAAAAGAGTATGACTGAAAAGAGACAAGTGGACCTGGATTTCGGCTTTCTTGTGAATAGGACAAAATAACTGCTTAAGTGTTGAACTGTCATTGAGTTGTAAGGAGGAAATATTCAGTGATCAATTTAGTTACTGAAATGCACTGTGTAACAATTTTCATGAAGGAAAAGGGCTTATAATGGAAAAAATGGAGCGGGACTATTTAATGAATGGCTAAATCTTCATTAATTATCCAACAGGATTAATAAACGGGTCTATGGGGCATAAATTCATGGGAGTGTGAATTAAATGAATAACGGATAGGTGGTAGCTGATTGGGCGGAGGAGGTGACATGGAGAGGACATGGAAAGTGACGTTGGAGCGGCAGTAAATGGTCAAATGTAAACCGTGTTTGGGAGCAACTTCAGGTGGTAAGTTGTTTTTCGAATTTTAAGTCCCAAAAGACTAGAATGAGGGAAAAGTGGTTTAAGAGGGTGGTTTCCAAAACTGCCCACCTCGGACGCCCCCCCCCCCACCAATGATAAATTTCGGACGGCAAATGAGGGCTGAGTAGTGATGTGGGCCATCAGATCTCAGGGGAGTGTGCGGGATGTAAGGTATGATGAAAATGATTTAACATCATAAAGCGAAAAGTGATGGTGGGGTCAAGCTTTATGGTAGATGTGACAATTTGGTGTTGTGGGTGAATGAATGAATGAAGTTAGGATATTCGTAAAATTACATTGGTACTTAGGATTATGGTTAATTAAAGCCTATACCATATGCACATCTTTGCAATGTTATAACTTAGGATAAAATCCTTTCATGCTCCAATTGTATTCCATTTGTCTACCTACCCTTATCTTTCCTAACATTTTCTCACTTAGTTCTCTGAGTGCATTTTAGACTAGCAACTCAATATTTTCATTTTAATGACTAATCTACTTCTATCCCTTATTTCCTCCATTGGCTCAGATTAAATTGTTGAGCCAATTTTATTTGCTACCTATTGATAAACAATTTAAATCAAATCCAATCATGATTAAACTGTACAATTGGGTTGTATGAACTAGTATGGCATTTAAACAATCTACAAACAACCTTTATTTGCAAAAATAAAATTGACTAAGAGTAGTGAATTTGGATTTGCAAAACTTTCAGAGTTTATTATTTTTGCTTTTCTTTCTAACCTAACATTTTATTTTTTCCTTCATTTGTTAGGGCATCTATTCTAACATTTTATTTGATATGGACTATCCCTAACACTTTTTATTTAATATTCTTTTTGTCCATATCCTAACTTAACATTTTTTAAAATATATTTTCACTTTTTGACTAATTGATACTAACTTACCAAAACCAAGAAAATGCTACAACATTTTTTACACAGGATTGGCTAGAACTACAATATTTAATCAGCTGATGCATTTTCATTGATAATGTATGGCATGCCTGTTCTTTGAGAAAAATATGAAGTATGATGAGTGGATTTCATTCCTATAGAATGTCTTTTTAATTTCTGCATGAGTGCTTTAATTTCAACAATTGTGTTCAACGAAATTCCTTTTGTTTCTTTCCCTGGCTATTATGTATCAACATAGACACTGTAGACACCTTTGAAATAAAATGACCTATCCTGGTTGAAAATTAAATGATTGCGGTTAAGTCAAATTAAAAAAGTGATTAAACCATATGAACAAAGATGCATCCCTACCACGAATCTATTCGTCAGAATCACTTTTAAAAGAAGCACAACTCACGAGATTAGGGTTTTTTAAGACTCAAGATGAATGCAAGACACAAGTATACCAGTAGAATTTCTTGCATATGACCTTATTTTCCGCACCATATATGAACGATTTTTCCTCCCATAGCTATCTGCATACTTAGCATAGAACATAGAGGCTATGTGGATAAGCGTGGAGTGTAAACTTGCATAACCATGTAGAGTGGAAGAATATGGGGTTGTGATATGGTTATGATGTGACCAAACAGAGAGAAATAAATATATTGTGGAGTGTGTAATTGTAGCAAAACCTGCACAAGTTGGATCTTGCTAGAAAAGAATGAACAAAACTTGCAAGGAAAGTGTTGGAAAATGCATAGTGGCATCTTATTACTTCTTATTTTCCTTAACCTTAATATTTTCTTGTGAACTTAGTTAATATTATTTGTGTTCTTTAGTTAGATATTTTCATGAAAAAAATATCAAGAACAAAGTAATAATAGAGGACACAGAAATTGGGCTCCAAGCCAGGGAAAAACCCCTCCAAGGGGAAAATCCAAAAAATCTTCTCTTCTTAGAATTTACTTCAACTCAGACACAAAGTCCCAAACTCCAGACCAAGTCCTTCTCCAAGTACCAAGTCAGCCATCCAAAAGTATTTCCCTGATTCTGCAACAACCAAATTCAATACTTCAACTTCGACCTACCAGCTTCAATATTGTAACTCGTCCTGCAACTTCGATCCTACAATTTCAACCTTGCAGCTTCAATGGAAACCCTAATACGACCTCCTCCATAGACCTACCTAGAGCAAGACAACTCTGCCAAGGTCAACAAGGAAAATATAGGGCTTTATTCCTTCTAGCTACAAGATTTTTCACTTCATCTTATTGCAACTTCTACCTCCTTCTGTAGTACTAGAGACCCTAGAACTTTGCACATGAGAGAGAGAGAGCCCCAAAAAAAGATATTTCATCCTTATTTCTTCTCCTGTGCCTTCACTCTTCTTTTTTCTCCCTGACTTCAAATCTAACTCTTTCTTGATAGATAAAACTTGTGTAGTGAGTGAGTATTAAACGAGGTCAAACTACTTCTTTATATAGCCTTCTCAAGGGGTCAAATTCTCTCCTTTAGGCCAACTTGTACTTTTGGAGTTTCTAGGACTTTTAGACTATTTTTTTTTACAATGACAATTTGCCCAAAAGGGTCTTATAAGCATGATGTTGACTTCTTTGGCTCATGACAATAAATCCTAAGACCTAACAAGACCTATGAACACAAGAATATGCTTTTACCTAGAAGACCATAAATAATGAGCATGAAACCTACACTTTATAATCATAATAATTTATTATTTTCTTCTCTTGTTTTTTACATAGGATAAATATTGAAATGAGTAAAATAACAATTATGAAGACCGAAACTTGTTACATTTTCAACAGAAAGAAGAGAGAAATTTGATAGAGAAAAGAAATAATGAATTCTATGCATTCACAAAAAAGAAAATTATGAGAGAATACAATTCAATAAAATATATCCTACATGATTAAAATAGGTCCAATATTCAGTACCTACAAATACATTGTTTATGCTCCTTCTTCATAGCTCCTGTTAGTTCTGATACCACGTGAAATTGTAGCTAAACCTACATAGGTTGGATTTAGTTAGAAAAAAATGAACAAAGCTTGCAACGGAAGGAAAAAGTTGATAGAGAAAAGAATTAATAAATTTGATTCATGCACATAAAAGAAAACTATGTGAGAATACAATTCAATAAAATATATTCTACATTGACTAAACTAATAGTAGTGAATCTATAGATATGTGAACACACACTAAAAAAATCTAACGCCTATTCCTAGTTAATTGCCCATGTAATCATTTGTTTACTATCTCATGCAAGTGGAGATAGTTCTAGTTAACTAGTCATGTTGTCATTGTTATACAGGAAAATGACCTCCTCACTAGCCCAGAGGAGAAAGACATGATGACTAAAGGACTAACAAAGTTCACAGGCCTAGTTCTCAAGTTAATGCTATCTAGGCACTAACAGCTTGCTTTATAAAGCTTCCTAGCAAGGCTAAGGGTGTGTTAGTGCCTAGGGTAACTTTGTTTGTTACCTCGGGGATGTTGTGTGTGGAGCATGATTGTTCAGAGGTCTTTGTTTCAGCGGGATGTATACCCCAGGAAGTTTTGTACACCCCTCCACGCGGGGGACTTGTCCCCCCCCGCGGGGTC
>APFE031342059.1:193642-204059 GCA_000404065.3 Pinus taeda | reverse complement strand
TCTAACCCCCTGGTTCACTACGTAGGTTAGTCGTGGAAAGAATATAACACAACCCAACAATCTCCCACTTGTTGTTTTCTTTCCAAAGGGGGCCATAGGAGAGCTTAGTCATTTTTCCAACCCTGAAACGCCCATTGTTTCTCTACACCAAGAGAACTTATGGAAAGAATATAACACAACCCAAAAATGCAAGCAAGGAAACAATTTGGTTGCAGAGATTGTGTTCAAGTATGGGGTTAGTACAGGGAGCTATAAGGATAGACTATGACAGCCAAAGTGCAATTTTCTGGGCAAATAACCCTACTTACCATTCAAAGACAAAGCACATTAATGTTCAGTATCACTTTGTGAGAGATATGATAGAAGACAAAAAGGTGTTGCTGGTAAAGGCAGACACTTTGAATAATACTACAGATGCATTGACAAAATCTATGAGCTTTGAGAAGTTCTCTTGGTGTAGAGAAACAATGGGCATTGCAGGGTTGGATAAATGACTAAGCTCTCCTATGGCCCCCTGTGGAAAGAAAACAACAAGTGGGATAATGTTGGTTTGTGTTATATTATTTCCACAACTAGCCCACGTAGTTAACCAGGGGGTTAGAGGGGGGACAAAGACCCCCCCCTTTGTTGTGTCGAATGCATAGCCGAGGGGGGGGTCATAAGGGGGGGCGATAGCTCCCCTTGTCCAGGGGGTTTGAGGGGGCGGGTAACCCCCTCTACGGGGTCGAGGTCAGCGCCCTGGGGAAATTTCTTTTGGACCCTATATTATGTTGGCCAGACCTACCTATGGTTTTGTGCATGGTTTATGCACATGGTTTTGTATGTGATGGTTTTCGGTCGATGGTTTTGGACGTGATGGTTTTCAATCCATGGTTTTGGACACGATGGTTTTTGGTCCATGGTACTGGATGCTTCGGCATGTATATATATGTATTGTAACATTGAAAGGAACATAATGAAAAATCAAGCTGGTAGTCCTGGTTTTGGGATCCAGGGGAAATTCTTTATGTATATGTGTTTTATGTGTTATCCTCTTGCATTTTTTATTTTTTGTGTTTTAGAATTCATATGCAGGTAATTTCTGTACGAGGTTAAAACCTACATTGAATAGATAGTGATGGGGTGTAATATTAAGTCACTCCATGATGTGAAGGTTATCGGTTTGAAATTCTGTAGGAAAAATTCAGTCATGTTAAGCGTTGGTGTGGTCCAAGCTAGATGCATTCCCCAAGTGATTTTGATGGCTTAGATGCCCCAGGGTTGTGGTTTCTCATGCCAAATATTAAGCTCACAATTGTCTAAAGACTTATACAACTTAACAAACAAAAAAACATAAACATTTAAAAAGACATAAAAGCCAACTTTTCTCAATCATTAAAACAACTTAGAACTCAACTCAAAGCATTTCTTATGGCAATAAGAAATTGGGAATGAAAATGGTTTATATCGAAATGAACATTTAAAGAGATAGAAACCTATTAGACACACTCAATAGAGGTTGAGAATTCATATATATATAATAATTTATACCATGACAAAGGATTCAAAATGTTAAGAATTTGGAAGGAAAATAAGTAATTGATTTAGAGAGAAATATAATAATTGTTTTAATTATATAAGTTGGTTTAATCTCTCCACATGTCCCTCAATAAAGGTATATCATGTGCTAAGGGAAAAAAATAAATTAGTAGATGAAATGGAAAAGAAAGGGGTACATATGAAAATGGGTAAACTAAGGGTCAATGAGAAAGTCTCATCATGCCCTCTTCCTTAACAATGATCATGAATTCATTTAGGTATTTTCCCCTAAGGGCCCAAGTGTCACATTATGAAATGGGATACGAGGTGTAAGTCTGTTTTAAGTATCAAGTACAAGGGTGAATACAAGTTCATTGTGGTTTGATTACCATCTATCACTCTTCTTTATATTCAATGGGTCTGTGAAATGGTGCAATCCAGACCATGATGGCTGAATGGTGGTCATATCATATCATGTATACTTTTAGGATCATTTCATTGCATGTTTAAAGGTGGCTTTGGAAATATAGTGTTGGTGAGAGGAATGATGACAATCATTATTTCCCCCCATACAATTCTCGATCCCTACAGCTCAACCTAGCTTACTGTTGACAGTATTGGATCCACAAACATGTCAAGGGGATCTACCTGGTAAGAAGTCCCAACTAGACCTCAGACCATTTGGAGTAGGAGTCCCATCAGTGGGTGGTAATGTAGTACCTTGACAACAGTAGTGCACAAAGGTAAGTATGATAGCTTTGGTCAGAAGCAAGTGTGTGACCTTGCAGCAAGTCAAGGGAGATGCATGGGGGTTCTAACACATGGAGGGGAAAAGGAAGTGTGCCCCTTAGAATCCTGTAATAATATGCAGTCTGAAAGGAACACACGAGTGGAATAACATCACAAGCTGGAAGCAGAATAGTCCACAAACCAATGTGACGAGTTAATCCAACAACATGCCTTCAAGAAGATTCATACAATTGCATAGTCCAACTACAATAACAACATATGCATGAAAACTTGTTGGCTTAATTATATTATTAAGTGAAAGTTCCATCCATACATACACCATTAACAACCACTAGCCCCAATAGTGGAACGTTATAGTCAACAACACCTGCTCCTCCAAAGAAGTGTACTCACTCTACATTATTGAGAAGCCAAGGCTCATCACAAGATTCCCAAGCCTTCTCTAAGCTAAAGCCTAGCCAAAATATTGACTCCCCAAAAGCCTCCTGTATGAGTTATGAGGTTATATATATAAAAAAGGGTGGGGTGACCCTTGACATTCCCCTTTGACTCTTTAACTTCTCTCATGAGTCTTCAACTCCTTTGCAAATATACAATTTCCACATATACCCATGTGGGACAAAATAGGCTTGATTGAGCCTAACAAGACAAATGCCATCACTCAGAAGCATGGGTAAAGACTAACTCGGCAACATCCTCTTAATGGTCTTTGTTGACGAACTCATACCAAGCTTGGTACTACACTATGATGTTCCCATACTGTTTGGTGATGTCTTTCTAGAAACAGACTCTTGCCTCGATGGATTCCAAGTATATGGTTTTGGAACCTTTCTCAAACTCATATTGAATCATGTGCAACATTTCCTTGAGTGTGGCTGGACCATCGATGTACCTCTACATGTTTTCTACGCTTAGTTGCAAGTCATCGTTGGTGGCCTCTCGCATCAACTGCTCCATGTACCTATCGACCTCCAGCTAGACTTGGTTCTTCTTAATGGATTGGGTGAGGGAATTGATTGAAGAGATCCTATGTGTCCTCACCACGACATTCAGACTCTTGAAAAATTATGCATAGGAAGCCCCAATGCTAGTGATGAGCAGAGGGAGATGCTCATAGTTCCAGATCAACATCTGAATCCATGCTTTGTCTAGCTTTGCCTGCGGCTTCATTATCTTCTGCAAGTAAAGCGGGCTCTGTTGTACCTCATTGTCCATTCTTGTACATGCACAACAACATCGTGTATGTCCTTGAGAGTTTGGGAAATCTTCATGCACCACTGCTGAAAACCATATAGATGGACAACTCCCTTGTGCATGGTGAGAAACCCGTCATAAATTTTCGACATGGTGGTCTCAAGAGTCGATACTTCAACAAGTATCACTTTCCTTATCTCTGCCATAACGGATCTTGCAGATTATTCTGCTCTCTTCCCAACCTCTCGCAAGTCATTTTCCAACTGATCATTCTCTACTAACAAGAACTTGATACTCGAGCTTGTGACTTCTGCATAAGCCTTAGAGGCATTGTCCATGGTAGTTGGATGTCTTATAACATTTGACACAATCACCCTTTCCTCTATATGTGAAGGTGACGTGTGATCGTCTGGGAGATGCTTTCTCTGCACCTGTACAATCCTCTGTTGTGACTCATCAAATAAAAAACTGTACAAATCCATCATGAGATCATCATCAAGGAGAACAACCTCTCCTTGTTTGCTCAAAACTGATTCTGATTCTGGAGGTGGTGGAGACTGAGGGGCAACCTCAGATGTTCTCGTCATGAGGTCGGTATCTAGGTCTTGTGGCTCCAGTTCCAATTCCATGTCTTTTGTTCCAACCATTTGCTCAATCTGATGAGAAAGTTCCTGAACCTGCACCTTCTCACCCTCTTCTACATCTGTTGGTCGTTTTGACTCCTCAAACTGCATAGGCACAGTTTGTTCTGTCATCATGCCTTACCCTTCTTCCTATTCCTATTTCTGCTTCTCTTCCCTCTCTCTCCTTCTTAGCTCCTGCTCTTCTTTGAGTTTCTTCTCTGTTTCCTGCAACTTCCTTTCTACATCCTCCAACATTTTCTTCTCTCTCTTCCTCTGTTCTACTCTCTTTATGTGTTGTTGCCTCTTTGCCTCCACTTCCAAAGCTACTTTCTTAATGAGTGGATATTCTTTGAACTTGTAGCTTTAGTTAGCATCTGGGTTCTTGGAAATATTCCTCTTGCCTTTGTCCTGCGTCGGTTTGCTTCTCACTGTTGTTGTTGTTGCTACTTCGTGTTGTGTTGTTGCTTGCAGATAAGCCTTCCATTATATAGCCATGGTGCTCGGTTCATTGAGCCTAGAGGAGTTGTAATAGTACCTCCAAGGATCTTCCTCTTCCTAATGAAATGTCCCATGGATCCATGGATAATACACCTTCACATAGTGGTTCTTGAATATGTAGTGGGGATCATATGGATTGTGGTCCTTAGTTCTGAATTCAAAATTTTCTGAGTCCTTGGGCTCGACATTCATACCCTTCAAGCTCTGGATCTTGTACTCTCCAATCCGCAAAGGAAGAGAAGGCCATGGTTCCTTCTTTCTCCTGTGTAGTCCTACTGATAACCTTGTGGAGATGTGATATGCAACCTATTGCATGACCAACCTATCCATGGAAAACCTTGGTAGCACATGCAGAGGCTTCTCTCTACCAAACATCCCGATGAAGGTGCCACCGGGTGAGGCATACCAATCTGCAATGTTAAGTAATGCTTGCATCTATTCTTAGGACATGCAAGGTGGATCATGCTCAAATAACAACTTGTAAACGAGGATGATGAAATGGTCAGATAAACTTGCCATGAATCCTAAGTAGTTGCATTCAGAAATCATCTTGCGATAAATTTTCACATCATTCTCTGATGGTGTCCATGTCCAACCCATTCTAGGAAACTAATGATGGGCATAGATTGCACCATTAGGTACACAGACATATAGAATCTCGCATTGGGCGTATTTCGGGCATTAGTCACATGCACTTTCATATGAAGAGCCAACGTATCTGACCAGTTGAATGGCCTTCCTTCATTTGTCAACTGGTCCAACACAACCACCCAATTCTACAGAAAGGTCTTCATGCTCTCTTGACCGTACAAGTGGAATGCAAAGATGATCAAGAGTTGGTAGGCCTTTCTGAGTGACTTAGTCTTGTAAACATGATTGGGTTTCGAACTAAACTTCAACAACTCTTTCACCCAATGCTTCATGATGTCTCTAGTGTTAACATTGTTGTTGGGGGTATAGAAAAGTTCATCCATGCAGTTCACTGGCTGTGGTAAGTGATACATCTAATGATAGTTTTCCATCCTTAAGGTAGCAATATGTGTTCCACTAGCACTACTTAATTTCATTGTCTTGGAATCGATATGTGATAAAATCTAGTGAATGATGTCTGCACATGGGAAGGTAGGGTACCCGCATGCAATCATATAAAATCCTGACTTGTGGATGTTGACATAGACCTACAGATCTTCTAGATCTTCCGTGAAGTTGCCTGCAAAGATATCCTTAATTTCCTGCCATGTTATCTTCATTCCCTTCTCTATGAAAATTTGTGTGTCTGCATAGACTGGAAAGTTCATTGACACCTGTTCTACTACATCCCCAATGATGCTCATGACAATATCCTTTGATGCATATCTCCTGGAAGCCATGTTACCTGTACTATTGAAAAGATGCTCAACAATTGTTGTACCTGGAGACAGAGAGGACACTCATGGCATGCAAATGTTAGCTTGAAATCAAAAGCACTTCAAGACAAACCAAGCAACAAAATGGGAAATTGATGGGAAAGATTGCATAATTTATAGTTTTAGAGGTGAGGGACTGTTAGTTGGATCTGCCCATTGTGCAGTCCTAGCTACCAGTGAGGAGGTGATGTTGACTGGAACTGCATAATGTGCAATTCAGTATGTCTTATGCTCGCTGGG
This sequence comes from Pinus taeda, assembly GCA_000404065.3. Lineage (NCBI taxonomy): Eukaryota > Viridiplantae > Streptophyta > Pinopsida > Pinales > Pinaceae > Pinus > Pinus taeda. The sequence continues at coordinate 197,830 of APFE031342059.1, read as the reverse complement.
AATACACATTGTGCAATCCCAGTGGCCAAGGCTCTGGGACTGGCTCTTGGAATTGCGTAGTTGGAGCTAGTCATTGATAGCCTCTGTGCAATTCCTGGAGTGAAGGAAAAGTCTTCAGATCCAGAAATGCACAGTGCATGCTGGGAAGAGCTATTCCTGGGCCAAGGAAGCCCAAATCTACCCAAGGGAAACATGAAAATGAGAAGATATGAAAGTGTGAGTGATGGTTGGTGCAGATCTAAGTGAATGATGATGCATGCAATCAAAACAAGTGCAGGAATCAGTCAAACAAAAGAAAAATGAAGCTTATGGAGAGATTCATTGTAACAACGACCATTAGTGAAAAAACTGGGTTATGCATGTGACACTTAGGTAAGGCAATGAAAACTTTAAAAAACACTTCTACAAGCTAAAACAAATCAAAACACCAATGTTCGTTCAATAAAACAATTAAAACAACACTCTCACAAGCTAAGGAAACAAAAGTGACAAAAAAACAGGAGAAGGCTAGAAAAGCAAGACTTACCCACAAAAGTTGCGATGATTGTGCCGAAGGTTCCTATATCTCCTCAGGAATTCTATAGCTCCAAGATCAAATGCACAAATGAGCTTTGGCAGCACCCATTAAATAGATTTTATTGATTTAGGTTTTATGACGTGAAGGACAAAAATCTAGGAAAAAGCGACACATGGTGATAGTTTCCAAAAATAGCTCAAGTGTAACTCTGACTACTAAAAATAGATCCCTATTTTTTAAGGATGATTTTTCATTTTTTTTCTTTTTCAGGAAAGGCTATCATGCATGCATGGAGAAATTGCGCAGTTCTAGGGAGAACTGGGCAACTCACTTGCATATGCATCAAGCAACTACTAAGGGAATGCTTCTGTGCAATTCCTGGGCTGAGTAGCTCTCACTACCTGTCATGCTCTGCATAGTTTCCTAGCTGAAGATAGGTTGCCAGCTAGGTTTGTGCAATTCTGGAGCCGAATCTCACTATGGGCTTGAAATGTGCATTTCCTCAGAGCAACGTTGGTTGCCCTCTCGGATTGCACAGATCATCAAAGTAGTGCTAGAACCGGATTTCAACCAAGTGACGAGGTTAGCTTGCAGTTAGACAACAAAGCAAGTGAGAAAACAAAAGCTGTAAAGCAAAAGATAAAACTCAAATGAAAGCACAAGTACCTGGTCAATGTAAGATAACTTGTTAGGATTTAGTAGGGAGGCTCCAAAACAAAGCGTAGGCAAAATTTTGGAGGTTGGTTGTAACTGCTACAACAGTTACCTCAAACTTGACCTTGTGGTGAGTAGCAGAACTTGGGCCTATATTTTGAGAAGCAAACTTGGCCACATATTAGCACAAATCTCAGCCTTATGGGTGATTTTTTATCATGGTTTAATTTGATCAGTGTTGAAGCAAACCTGAAGCAGACTTAAAACAAGCTTGAGGTAGACTTGGAGCAACTTTTGAAGCCTTCATTGAAAAAGACTTCTATCCTAATTTGTTGAGCAATTTGGAGAAAATCTTGGAGACACCTAGTTGCAGACTTGAAGATTGTTTTGAGGCAAACTTTTGAGCAATCCATCAGCCATTTTAAAGAAGACTTGGATATTTTTTTGGTACAAACATGAATAAATTTTTGAGAAATTTGGATTAGACTTCTTGGAGAAAACTCAGAGACAACTTTTGAAGCAGACTTGAAGAACATTGGAGCAAAATTTTTGTGCTGACTTGAAGACATTTTTGAGTAGACCTTTGAAGAATTTACTGAAGCAATACTTTTGCATCTTTTGGAGCAAAGTTTGGAATTTATTTTTGAGTTGGGTTTGATTTTTTTTGGAGTTGCTTCTAAGATCATCTTTGGAGTTGATTTGAGACCATGTTTGAAGTGTTGTTGAAGACTCTTAGAGAAACCTTTTATCAACAGACTTGAAGACATATTTGTGTAGTATGAAGAAGTTATTATTGGAATAGATCTTTGACCAGGCTTTGAAGTGTGAAGAAGTGCATTTTCGAGCAGATATTGGGCTAGACCTTGAATTATGAATAAGTTCCTATTGGTGAAAATATTTTACTAGATATGTGAATCAATAGGTTAACTCCCAGGAGGAATTTCTGACATGGTTCATCTCGGTGAATAGAAAGGAATGCGGTGAGGTGGAAAAATTTGACCTAAAAAGTTCAAATGAGTAGAATACCAAGGATCAGGTTGGAAAGGATAAAAATAACTCTTGGAAAAACTATTGGTTCACCAGTGGTAACTGGAGTACTTAGTGATTCTTCCTCCTCGTTTCCAAGAACATCTTCAAAATTAATTAAACTAGGTGGTAATCAAGTTGTAATTATAAGTTTCCTTCGAGGTGAAGGTGGATCAAAAGTAGGAGCTATAATAAGCGAAGGTGATTCAGGTTGAGAAATATTAGACTGAGTTTCTTCTACTTCTAATTTGGTTAGTTCTGTGTCTGAAACTTCACCAGTATTAGGTTCACTTTGAACAAATTCGGTAACTTCTAGACCAGAATGAACTAAACATGATTCTACTTCTTGTGTTGGATTCACTTCAGTTTCTACTATCTCATATTCTAAAACTGTAGATGTTTCAGGTTGTTCTAAGGTTCCAGATCCTGTTGATTTTGACCTTTCAGTTTTAATCTTTTTCAATTGACTAGGTGTAAATTTAGGGGGTAAACCCTGCATTCTATGCAAATTCCTTGGTGAATTAGCCACGATGAAATTTTATCAAGAAACGAAATAATATTCACAATCCAAACTTAATGTCTCTAAAAAGTAAAAGAAATCAAATAACATGTGCTAGTAAATCTAAGGAATCAAATAATGTAAACAATCTTTTCATAGTGAAATCACTAGTTGGTGATGAAACCCAACATCATAAAGACCAATGTGAAAAGTGGCTAAAGATTGTTGGCATTATGTTTCTGGTATGGTTATAGGTTACAGATGTTGTACTTGATGGAAACACCCATGGCAAGGGCTCTCAATATGATGAAAATTAAGAAGTACGCAGGAGAACAGTTCAGAAGATGTGTACCTGCAGGTACGCTGTGTAGGGACTGCGTCCAGACACGCAGGTTACCCATTCATGAGGTGCATACCCCCAGTACACACACTTCACCGCAGTAAAGCGTGCACACGTGGGGTTCCTTATGTTTAGCCCTTGGTATTTAGCCGACGGTATTGTGTTATCATGGTTCTGGCCCGTGGTATTGTTTTATTTTATTATTATTATTGAGCCCCATGATCCTTGATTTGGGGAAGAGCTTGCCTATATAAAGCAAAGGAGATCATTTGGATTAGTATGCTTTTGGGTTGAATATCTTAAGATCTGAAATATTTGGGTTATTGTTTCAAAAAGCTTGATCTATATGAAAGTGAAGTGGAAGGTGAATCTATAAAGGGTGATCTCCCGAGTGCTTGATCAGATCTGGGCATCTGTCTAACTGTAGAACACCGGTGATCTGTAAATTCAGCCCTAATTTGATGTATGCAGGTGTTTAACGATGCTTCTGCATAGGTACGAAGAGCAGAAGAAGTATAAGTGCGTGGGTACGCAGGGGAGACAAAGGTGCAATGCGTGGGTACGCATAGGCGACGAAGGAGCAGTGCGTGGGTACGCAAAGCGACGGTAGTTCAGGGGCGTACACACAGAAACAGTACGCGGCGCGATAGTGTCTTTGGGTGCCTGCCTTTAGTGAAGTATGCGGCGCGATAGTGTTTTTGGGTGCGTACTATACGCAGCGCAGTAGAAGGAGCAGTGTGTGGTCACACAGTGCAGCGGAAGGAGATCTGTGGGTATATGCAGAGAAGCAGAGGGTGAAGTGCGTAGTGATGCAGGCCAGTAAAAAGAAAATTGCGTATCTGACTTAAGATCTTCTGTTGATTGAATTTTTCTATTGATAAGGTGTTCTGGGTTTAGTTCTGTTATTTTGATCTGGTTACTGCAACTAACTGTAATTTATAAGTACTTGATGATCATTTGATGTATATGGATCCAGTTTGAAAATTTATGAAAAGTGGTCCTTGTAAAGAAGTAGGGGGTTGTAGCTCCCTTCCAGGTGAGACTGGAAAATGATAGAGAGTTGTAGCTCTCTGTAGGTTGCAGCCTACGTACTGGTAAAGGACTGCACCAGTACAAGACCATTGTAAAATGAGTTTCTAATTTGAAAGAAGA
>APFE031342059.1:164419-193206 GCA_000404065.3 Pinus taeda | reverse complement strand
TTTGATGTGACTGTCTGTTTCTCTTGTTCATGCTCATTATTTTATGGTACTGATATGCAAAAATAATTCAAAGTATAAATAAGGAAGATTTGGTAAAAGGACTAGATAACACTGATTCACCCCCCCTCTCAGTATTATTTTCAACACATAGTTTGGCAACTTTTGCAAGCACCTGTAAACTTCCTTTTGGGCCTAACCATCAGTTCACTGCTGAGATTAAACATAGGCCTGTTGTCCCAGATAATGTAGACAATTGGCAAGTGTTTGAGAATGATACACAAATAAATAATTTTTTGACCATGAAAGCAAAATTCTCAAGCTTAAACATAGACACAAGCACTAGGGATGATCAACAACAAATTGATGAACTTAAGACAAATATATCAGTTAAAACAGCAAATGTGATGTTACACCCAACAACCTTTGACTCTGCCAATTTACAGAAGCTAAAACAAGAAAATTTTGATGAAATCATTGAAGAAGAATCTGAAGTGATTCAACTAAAGGATAATTTCATGCCTTCAGGCCTAACTCCTTTAGAAGACATTTTTGACTCAAATGACATTCCTAAAAAACCAAAGATGCAACCCATAAATGCAGAAATTGAGGAGTGTAATATTGGAACCACTGAAAATCCCAAAATGATAAAACTTTCCAGAACCTTAACTCCTGACAAGAAATCACAATACATTGAATTGTTTAGAGAGTTTCAAGATGTGTTTGCTTGGAGTTATGAAGACCTCAAATCCTATGATATTTTAGTCATTCAACACACAATACCCTTGAAAGAAAACCAGAAACCTTTTAAACAAAAGTTGAGGAGAGTGAATCCAGTCCTTCTTCCCCTAATTGAAAAGGAGGTGAAACGAATGTATGAAGCTGGAATCATTACACCTATAAGATTTTCTGAATGGATTTCAAACCTTGTACCCACAAGAAAGAAAACTGGGGAGATAAGAATTTGTGTTGATCTGAGAAATTTGAACAAAGTCTCTCTCAAAGACCACTACCCCTTACCAAAAATGGACCACATCTTGCAGAGGGTAGTAGGAGCTTCAAGGATCTCACTATTGGATGGTTTCTCAGGATTCAATCAAATTCTAGTTCACCTAGATGATCAGGATAAAACATATTTTACTACACCTTGGGGAACCTTTAAATATGTCAAAATGCCTTTTGGACTCAAGAATGCTGGAGCCACATTTCAGAGGGCAATGGACATAGCCTTCGCTAAAGAAATTCATGATTTCTTAGTTATATACCTTGATGATCTCATAGCTTTCTCCAAATCAGACCAAGAACATTTAAAACATCTCAGACAGGTGTTCTTAATTTGCAGAAAATATGGCATATCTTTGAATCCAAAGAAATCACTATTTGGCCTTGAAGAAGGCAAACTTCTAGGTCATATAATTTCAAAAGATGGTATAATAATTGACCCTGATAGGATTCAAGCTATCCTTCAAGTCCCTCATCCAAGAAACATCAAAGAATTACAAGCTTTTCTAGGAAAGATTAATTTCCTAAGAAGATTTATTCCTAACTTGGCTGAACTAATAAGATTGTTGAATAACATGCTCAAGAAAGATGCCAAAGTCAAATGGATAGTAGAAGCCAAGCAGGCTTTCGAGGAGATCAAGATAGCTTTAACAAGAACACCTGTTCTTACACGTCCTAAATTTGATAGAGACTTTATAATTTTTTCCTTTGCATCTGAACATACAATTGCTACTATCTTATTACAAAAGGATGACTCAGGATGTGAGAAACCCATTGCCTTTTTCAGCAGAGCCCTTAGAGATGCCCCACTCAAATACCAGATCATGGCAAAGCAAGCATATGCCTTTGTCAAGGCCATAAAGGATTTTAGAGTTTATATCTTGTACTCTCACATAATTGCATATGTTCCCAATGTAGTGGTCAAAGACATTTTAACTCAAAAGGGAATTGAAGGTAAAAGGGGCAAATGGATAGCCAACATTTTGGAATATGATATAGAGATTAAGCCAACAAAACTTATAAAAGGACAAGGGCCAGCTAAGCTAATGACTGAAACCAATTTCCAAGCTCTTGACATCAATGAACTAGATAAGGAACAGGAGATGGCGACTCCACAGATCAATCAAGCCTTCCTAGAATCACCTTGGTATGCTGACATATGTTTTGTATTGTTAAACCTGCAAGCTCCTCTAGGGTTATCCAGAACCAAAAAGAGATTTCTGAAAATGAAAGCTTCAAAGTTTTGTATCATAGATAATGTATTATTTTGGAGAAATCATGAAGGTATTTTGCTTGATTGCCTAACATTGGATGAAACTAATAAAGTCCTTAGAGAATTTCATGCAGGAGATTGTGGAGGGCACTTATATTGGAAATCAACTGCTGATAAAATCCTAAGGGTTGGATTTTATTGGCCCTCCCTGTTTGCTGATTCAAAAAAGTTTGTGATGTCATGTTATAAATGTCAGATCTTTGAAGGAAAGAAAAAGTTGCTGCCTTTACCCCTTAAACCTATTTCAACTGAAAAAACCATTTCAACAATGGGGTTTAGACTTCATTGGTGAAATTAACCCTTCATCCTCTGGCCAACATAGATGGATTTTAATAGCTACAGATTACTTTACCAAATGGATAGAGGCCATACCTTGTAGACAAGCCAATGACTCAATCATCATGCAATTCTTAGAAACCAATATCTTGTCTAGATTTGGCTGCCCGGAAAAGATGATAACAGATAATGCAGCTGCCTTTAAATCCAAAAGAATGATCAGCTTCTGTCACAAATATCATATTACCCTAGGTCATTCCACAACCTATTATCCTCAAGGCAATGGCCTAGCTAAGTCCTCCAATAAAAGCCTCATCAACATCATCAAAAAGACCTTAGAGGAGAACAAAAAGAATTGGCATAAGAAGCTGGTAAATGCACTATGGGCGGATAGATTGACCACTAAAAGATCTATTGGTACAAGTCCATATGAAATGGTATATGTTCTGGAGGTTGTATTCCCTTCATCTCTTGGGATCCCTGTGATCAAATTACTTCAGTAAATACAAGCAGAACCTAATGATATCCAGAGGAGGATCAATCAAACAATTCACTTGCAACAAACAAGGGAAGAAGTGTATCATAGAACCCAAGTTCTGCAAGAGAAGTTGAAAAAGATGTTTGACAAAAGAACAAAAGCTGAAGACTTTTTCATAGGAAAAAAAGTACTAAAATGGGATTCTAAGAGGGAAGACAAAGGGAAACATGACAAATTTGATTTTCTTTGGAAAGGACCATTTGTAATTCAAGATGTGCAGGGTAATAACACCTTTTTTCTGAAGAGTATGGATGGTTCAAACAATGAGGAAGGCCCAGTGAATGGGAGAATGCTCAAACACTATTATGATCCATGAGCACAACACAACTACGTATTGTACATAAATATGTGTATTTTCAGCATTTTTCATTTACAACGGTTAGATAGAGAACCAAGTGCAACAAATTTTGAAGAAAGATTAGCAACTGTATCAAGTGTGATATATATGTTGAATGTTTCGCAAGCAAGTCTAAGAAAGGTCTAGAGAACATAGAACCAATGATAAGCAGTCATACAAACCAGCAAGACATAAACTGGTAATTCTTGCACAAAACAGGTCAAAAGATACTACATACAAGCCCATAAGATTAATATCAAAGGTGTCCATGATAAGGAACTGTAGCAAGAAATAAGGCCATTTGACCTGCTATTCTTGGCTTTCCACCAGGAAAAGCCATCCCCAAGTGGAGCCACTGTTAGGTTCCTATACTAATAGGTTTCATTTTTCATGATTGACAATGGAAGGGCTAAATATGTTCATCATTGCATGTTGCAAAGGTTCCATATTTTGTATACAGACTAGGAAAATAAAAAAATGAAAAGAGGGTATGCCTTAAAGGAATAATCAAAAGGCAAGAAAATTAATTGGTTAGAAAGAATAGTGAAAATGAACCCCAAATCAAAGACCAGGAAAGTGGCCAGTCAAAATGCCACTACTATCTTATTGGCAGCATCACGATGTGCAAATACTGCTGCTAATCATACTTGATGGATGGCCCAACAGTTTAATATGGACCATGCCATGTTTAAATTTCTTGTTGCAAAATAGAGAATGATTCCTGTCCAAACAGCTCAAGCTTGGTAGATGACTAGCTAGGTAGAGAAATGAAGGAGCCCAACTGCTTAATCTGGGTCCTTGGAAGAAATAAGGGTAGATTTAGATAGGAGGGCAGTCAAAAGAAAAAGAGGACAATCAAGGTTTGCTAATTCAAGTGCACCCAATTCAAGTGAAGGAAAAATGTTAGGATTGCTAGGCTGGGTAAGTAGTGTAAGGTTTCAGAAGTAAAGGTGCCATTACCGTTTGGATTATCATGAAGAACTCATCTCATTCAGGATGTTGGCACCATGGCAGAGGTTTGATGACATAACACTGGAAGCATGACTAATTTCCCCTTTTTCCCCCAAAGATCATTTACTAACATTCCCCAAAGACCTTGGGATCTGCCCAACAGTCTTATCTCACTTCATTCCATAGCAAGTCCCAAGTCAGATTCTCAGTTGACTAAAGGAAAAGAAGCTACATTTCTTGTGTAAAAATCACTATTATGAATTTCGTTTCTCTTATGTAACTAAGTTTCATTTCATGGACTTAGTGTTTTCCCTTGCATCTTCACCTCACAAAGTCATATTAAAAGCTGATTTTATTATTTAGCTCCTTAAAACAGTGCTCCCCTTCCCTAGTTCTACAAAAAACTATATAAAAATCCCAAAAATCTACTTAAATACCCCACCCCCTAGCAATATAGCTATAAAAGTCATGTCCTGGGGAATACTTAGTACATCCGGGACTAGTATTAACCCTCCACCGCCCTAGACAATGTGTTATGATTAAAACTTTGGGTAAAAGTCAATTTCCATAGTCTTCCCGCTCCTAAACCCCATCTATACCCCTCCTGCGCTAATATATTTGTTTATAATGTTTTAAATAAACATATATAAACGGGCGCATATTATAAACCCGCAAACCCTAAGTCTAAACCCTCTCCCCAGTCATATTTTTATTACGTAACTGGCAGGTCTCGTGCCTTAACCTGCCACCATCACATAACCCCCGCTAGCCGTCTGATCGTCGGCCCCGCAGATCCAAAGGTCGCCAGTCGTTTTCATCAAGAAAGCGGCGGAGGTTTAGCGTTCGGGGGATTGGTGGTTTCCCCACCGTACCCCCACCATGCGTCGCCTTCCCGGGGTGTTCGGAGCCCCTCCCCCCCCCTTATACCGCTTATGACCCAAGGGTGGTGCGGGGAATACCAGAAACCACCCTCCGCCCTATGACGTCACACCTGCGTCACCTATGACGTCACTGCCGCTACTCCACATCGCTCCCACGTCATCCACCCGCGTCCACACCCTGCCATCGTGCCACCGCCATCTTGCCATCCTCGTCATCCGCCACGTCATCCTACCGTACCCGGGACCCACCGATGACATCATGCTGATGTCATCGCCGAAAAGCACCAAAAGTCTCGATTTCACATCAAACCATGCAAAAGTGTCATTTTATGTCATTTTCATGACTTACCTCCAAATTGCTATGCATGCTGTTCATGACGATTTGACGCCAAACTCGGAATTTGACCGTTCGAGCTGCCACCACCTACAAACTCAAGTCAATTGCTTACCATTGCACTAGTTCATCATCCTCGGAGTTGTAAAAACCAGGTACTTACCCATAGTTAACCTATTTCACCCCTGTTTTTGCCATTTTTCTCTAATTTTCCTATATAAAATCCTGCAAGCTTCCCACTAGGCCAATTATGTACTTAAAAATTGCCTAAATTCCCTGGTAAAGCTCCTACTCTAACAAAACTCGGTAAACCCCTCCTGCAAAATTCACTGTTAAAGAGTGATTTTAAAGCCTGAGCCTACCGGCAGAAGTTCATACTGCTGTGCATTGATCCCTTTACCAGAAATCCCTCTGCAAAGCTCCAGCTTCTTAGCTCAAAACATTCTGTTTCTCTCTACAAATTTTCCCACAGTGTATCAATCCAGTAAAAAGTCTGTTGAAACTCTGAAAATTTACCTCTACCATAAATACAAACAGGAAAAGTCGCTCCGAAGTATAAATTCAGTTTGCAGTCTTCACTAGTTTCACTAATCCTGAGTTCAAGTATTAATCTAGAAAAGATTTCAATATGGCCACTCCATCAGCTCTAGATGTTGCTCCTGTCAATGCACCCAACAAGGAGCTTGAAGCTATGCCTTTAGTTGACAGTGATTTCCTCATTCAGGATTTTGTTGCAGAGAGAAACCACTTGCAGACCTTCTACCAGCTGAGGAATAGCCACTTAAGCAACAGTGACATGTATGGCATCTGGGAGTCAAATCTGCCCATCTATTTCTTGCCTTCTATGAATGTTTTCCCTGAAATAATTCACCTTTGTGCTGAGAATTATGACCAGAGCCTCAGAGCTGTCAAGTCTCCATCTGGGAGCATACTTTTTTACATTACTCCTAATTCCATCAATCAAATGCTCAATTTCAAGCAAACCCAACTGCTCTTCCCTTTCTCCATAAAATACCTGCTGGATGAAGGCCCCAAGCTCTCCAGCACTAAGATTGCTACAATTGCCAAGACTTTCATGAGAGCAGACCGCCAACCTACTGGGCCACCTCCTTTGCTGTATGTAAATTTCAATGAGGTAGGCAAGCTGCTTGTAGACATGATATCCTCTGTGCTGGGTTTCTCAACAAGTGAACATATTGATGAAACAGTGTTGGTCCTTTTGTCTGCATACAACTTTGGAAAGCCCCCTACTATGAAGTACAACTATGCCAAGTTTATTGCCAATAAAATACATGACCAACTTCTTAAGCTAAACAGAGAGGCAATATTCAAATATTCTTCATATATCTATCACCTGATCATGTACTATCAGACAAATTGCTTCCAATGCCCTATCAAGAAGTTGGATTCACAGGGTGAGAGGAGGTCTGTTATCTTTTGGTCTTCAGTTTTTCATCAAGTCCAGAACTCTCCTTATTCCTACTATGAGTTCATTGACTAGTTTTTCTATCCATTCACATGCCTCTTGAAAAGAACTCCTCCTCCCAGATTGTCAAATGACATGCAGAAAATATTACAGTTGTCCAAGAATTACAAAATAGGTGATAGGTATCTATACCAAAATCACACAGTCATCAGTATCTATGGTTGTGAGCTCTGTCCTTATAGGCTCCCAAGATATGTGCCTATGAGATTGTTTGCCTTGGAATACTATAGGCAACTCATCAATTCTGATCTTACACATTTTCATAGTGCCAAGAAGAAAGCCAACCTGAAATTCAAAGACCGTCTAGGCCCCTTCATCATGAACAAGAAAGATGGTTGGAAAGAGGCTGATCAAATACTGGGACAACAGCTTAAACTAAAAAGGAGTTTCTGGTGGGTCCCTTATGACCATAATGGCTTTATCAGTGCTAGAAGAGTCAAATATAGGCTGTTAGCCTATAAGCATTGTCCATATCCACAAATTGAACATTATGCCAACCAAGATGAATGGGTGCCAGGGACATTAGTTCAGGAATTTACTCAAGAAGAGATAATGGAGCAAAATGTAAAATATTTAGAAAAAAATCTTGACTTGGATTCTTTTCACTAGGTGACATTCAAGCTACCACTCCAAGTCGGAGAAGGCACATCCACTACTACAGCTGCACAGACCGTCCAGCAGGCATCTACAACAACAACAGTTACAGCAAAGGGAAAGGAAGTGATGGATGCACAGCAGGAAACAGAGGCAGAGCAGCCCAGCACTTCCAAAGATCAAAGTCAAGAGCAAGCCCTTCCACAGCAAATTGAAACATCACAAACTCTGGCCTTGCAAACTCCTCTCAATGAAGAGAGAGGTAGAAAACGAGATAGAGAGGAGCCCACACCTCCTAGTGGGTCAACACAGCAACCAGAGGCCAAGAGGCCAAGAATTGACCCTCAGACTGAAGAACACTTCAGTGAAGAAAGGGTAGAGAGCCAAAGCAGAGAAAGAGAATCCAGCCAGCAAACTGCTACCAACTCATTCCAGCAGGAACAAGGTATGCAGTAAAGTACAGAAGTGTCCTCTTCCAGGCAGGAGGACAAGCAACCAGCTGGTATCAAAGAAACTTTTATGGAAATTAAGGCACAAAATGAACTTTTAAGAGTACAACTTTATGATCAATTCTTAAAGACAACACCCTCCAAGCAACAAAGATTGATGGCAGCATATGATATCAAGGAGGACAAGATGATTTTGACTCATTCTAAGCCTAAGGTTCCAAAGCCCAAATCATCTGTAGACTACACAAAGACAAATCTGGAGGTCCTCTCCAAGGACATACAACCCATGGATCAAATTGAACTGCACAAGCAAATAGGGGAAATGGTGTATGCCACACTTGCAGACAGGGGCATGCTGGCCCATCAGTTAAAAGAATCACTGAAAAATACAAATACACAATTAGATTTGGAAAGGATGTCTTCCACTGCTAAGGACAACCCGATAAAGACTTTGGAAGACACAATTATTGATCTAGGACATGATCCTAAGGATACAAAGGGTATCAAGGCCCTTATGAAGAAAAAGGAGGATGCTATTGCTGCACTCAGAAAGCACGCAAAGCTGCCTGCAACCATTCACCCTCAAACAGCAGAACTTGCACAGGAAAAATAGGTTGATGAGACCATGGATCTGCTTCTAAAGATGAACCAGAGAATATTGCATATGGAGGCAGAATTGGAAAAGGGCTTGCAAGACAAGCAAGGGGAGTCAACCTCCCAACCCCCTCAAACATCTACAACAATTGGCCCTGCTCCTCCTACACAAACAGCAGCAGCCCCTCCTGCCATTCTAGCACCTACAACAGCTACATCAACTACAGCAGCAACAACAACAGCACCTGAATCCAGTATGAGCATGGAGGACCTAATGAAGGCTGTCAAGGAGCTTGAAATTCAAGTGACAGAAATAAATGAGGCCAAAGATAGGTTGGCCAAACTATAGGCCAGTTATGACAAGTCTAAAATGACAGTGGCTGAGAAGCAAAGGGAAATAAAAGCCCTAGAGACCAGAGTAAAAGCCTTAGAAAAAGAACTGCTTCTAGACAAAACTTTGGCTGAGATTAAAAATATTTTGTGGGCAAAAATTGGCCAATAAATCAATGACCAATGGCGATCAATAAAGGCCATTCATGAGCAAATTGAATTAATAGGCGTAGCTCAAATTGAAATTCAGAAGGCTAGAGCAGCATTGGGGATCATGCCTAAGCAGGCTAACAAGATGATTCATTTCCTGAATACCCACACCAAGGAAGAATTGGCAGCACTAGATATAAACAGTCGAACGGACACTATCCTAACAGCAAAGAAAGTGCTGACCTTGAGAAATTTCACACAGACTCTGGAAAGGAAATGTCAAGATATGCAGGTAGAAATAAATGATTTCAGGACAATAATAACAACATTGCAAGATAGAGGATTGCCCGGCCTAGTGACTGGTACTGGAAAATTGTTTTCCTTTGAATAATACACCACCAGAATCAACAATTATGTTGAAAATCAGATTACAGCGTCTACCAGCTCCACAGAAGAAGCAGGACCTCCCTCTGGGCAATCTCTATATGACAAATTGGAGAATCTATTTTTTATTGAGCATGAAATTAATCATCTGTTTGAAGTGCCTCGAAATTTTTATAGATATACTGAAGCAGATGAAACACTCATAAAAATAAGGAGACATCAGCTACCTCTAGCTGGTTGGTGGCAAGCAATGCTGGAAGTATTGCCCAGGTGATTTAGACATATTCTTCCTTCTTTTCATCTTCAGATCTCAGTCATAGTATAGGTCAGCAAAGAATCAAATACACAGGAACTACAGAAAGGATCAAACACAGTGACTGAGCAATGCACTAAGACAACGTGCTCAGCAAACGCAGATTAAAGACGCAGCTACAGCCAACTTTCTTGATCCAGAAAGTCAAAATTTGTCTAACAGAAAGACAGCTGCCATACCAATATTAACTGCTGCAGTTATTTCTTTCATTTATTTTTGTAAGAGAGTTGATGATATAATTTATTGCAAAATGACTCATCATCTAGATATTTTATCTCCTATTTTTGTATATATATCCTCCCATAGAGCGTATTGGGGTTCAGTTGTTGTGAATCTCTCTGAAGAGCTGCATTGTATATCTCATACATTTTTGCTAATACAAATTGCTGGTGAAGTTCCTGGTTCCTATACTGTCTGAAGGTGGAAATGAAGGACTGTGTTATGCTGCAGAATTCCTGTGTCATTTAATGGAACAATAAGTTACTCTGAACTCTGTTTGTCCTTCTATGTATGCAAAAATATTCATATATGTTTCATGTTCTTAGCAACAGGGAAAAGGAATAGCTTAGGATTTGTTTAGATACACCCTCTGCTCAATCTCTGTTTCTAAATATGTTTTCTTCAGAATTATACATGGATGTGAATTATTAATTGCTCATATTTGAACTAATTCTCTCACTGTGAATACTGTTTAAGAATTCTTAACTGATCTTAAACAATACTCCCACTTTCTCCCCTCATTAGCATAGTGAAAGATTCTTAAATGCCTTTCACTCACTAATTTCATAACTTCATCACCCAAACTTGAATAATTGTTCCACAGATGCCTATCTGGCTTTGCAACAATACTCTTTCCTCAAAGAAATACTTCAACAGTATGCATTCATGGACTCCATTGACCAATGGCTAAGACTGCTCTGTAATCTGTACACCAGCTCTATTTTAATTCCCCAACCAACCAAATTCAAAACAAAACCAATGCACCATAACTAGCCTAAAATCACCCACAATAACGCTAAATTATAAAGAGAGAGCCCTCTCTGGTTGCAGGTAGGCTAGAACCTGTAACTAAAAGATTGGTTAGTCGTTACCTCAGTCGTATTCCCTTTGAGAAGCAGGGAACAACCTGAGTGATAACAGAGCATCAACACCAAGTCCTCCAACTCTTAAAGGATAACCTCTTGTTGGCACAGAATAGAATGAAACAACGGGCTGATCAACATTGTTGTAAAAGTAGATGAGGTGACTGGGTATTCCTACGACTACAACCATATAAACAAATGTCCCTCAAGAAAGCTAAGAAGGATGGTAAATTATCACCAAAGTATTATGGTCCGTACAAGGTGTTGCAAAAGATTGGTACTATGGCATACAAATTGCAGCTTCCTGCAGCTTCTCGAGTACACCCAGTTTTCCATGTTTCATGTTTAAAGAAGGTTATAGGAAACAAGCTCCCAGTTCAAACAATATTACCAAAACTTGACAAGGAGGGAAAAATTATATTGGAACCAGAGGCAATCACAGAAACAAGAATGTGACAGCTATGAAACCGATCAATTTAGAATGTCTCATCAAGTGGAAGAACTTATCCACTGAAGATGCCACATGGGAGGATGAGAATTTTATACAGAAGCATACAAAACTACTTAACTGTTGAGGACAACACTTTTTTGAAGGAGAGGGGCATGTTGGGTCCGTACAATACTAGTGATTCCCCCATTACTATTGTAGTTGTATCTCTTATTAATATTGTTGTGCCCCTTTTATCCCCATATTGTTATTATTGTGCCCCATAAAATCCCTCTATTGTTATTTTTGTGCCCTTATATTATTATTGTTAGGTTGGCTTGGTTATATTGTGACCCCTTAGACTCCTATATATAGAAAGGAGGTTTTTTCATTTCAGTCCTCCAATAGTTGTTCATTTGTGTAATGTAAAGGAGGTTGCTCCCTCGAAGAGGCTGAATTCTAAGGTGTTGATCTATCTTTTGTATCTTTTTGTGAGTTGGTTTCATAACAGAATTTTATATAGAAACATGCATAATATGGCATGGATACATTTTCTACTTGATTAAGAATGGTATGTTTTGGTTTTCATGGAGTTGGTTCCAATTTAGAAAACATTAGACTATGGTTTGGCATGAAGAAAAATATATCAAATACATATACATAAGGTTAACACCTTAGTGATAGGAGAATAAAAAATAACTAAGTATCTTATGACCGTAGGAAAAAATTTGAGCCAAGTTTATCCCAAGAGGGGGAGTATGTAGTGTCCCTTCGTGGTGAGATAACTTTGATGACAATTAGAGAGGGTTATTTTGGTATAATGATATAATATTATGCATGAAAGACTTATGTACATGCTTATATGCTGTAGACCTGGTTTGGGTCGCCTAGTTGTTGTGTGCTTAGGATAATATCTATGGTTGTGTGTATGAGAATTGATTTTGGTTAAGAGCATATTATCAATGTTTTCTCTTTTCATACCCTAGCTTGGGCATGGCTGTATGACATGGATGGTGATTCAGGATTGAGCCACATAGATCCATGGATGATCATGGTTATGTGAAACATATGGTTAATTATGATTTACAGATGATACATGAGTTTTATGATTAGATATGCTTAATCTTGTATTGAGCAGGATGTGACAGGGGACCTAGTTATTTACAAACAAGTATGCTCAAATTATAATGATTGTGGAAGTCATGATACATGATTTTTATGATTATATATGGTTAATATTGTATTGATCAGGATGTGACAGGGGACCTGGTTAGTTTCACACAAGGATGCTCAAATTATAAATGACTATGGAAGTCCTGATACATGATTTTTATGATTTTATATGCTTAATATCATATTGAGAAAGATGTGATAGGGAACATGGTTATTTTCAAACAAGGATTTTCAAATTTTAAATGGTTGTGGAAGTCATGCACAATATTTGGTAAAATGTGAATAAGTTAATTATGAAATTCATTGATTCCTTTGATCTATGAGATTTTGATGTGTGCAGGCCTTGGAACAAGGACTTACCAACAAACCATCATATGCATATGAGCTCACAATCAGTACCTTAAGGTGAAGTGTGGAGATTCAAATAAGAGTAGATGAGAAGCCATGGAAATTAGGGCACAGAGTTCCTAATCCATGAAAGATAAAGACATGGAGTATTTTATCTATAATAAAATGTTTAAGGCACAAAGTCTCAAATATTTAAAAAGATCAAGGTGTGGAATCTTGGTCCTTTGGAGTAGATCATGGCGCAGAGTCCTCAATCTACTAAGGCAAAAAGATGCATGCAATAGGGTGCGAAATTTCTATTCTTATGAAGAAAAATACCACTCATGGGTAGCTCAGGGATGAATTTCCTTAACAAAACCTATTTTCTAACAATCCTAGAGCATCTCAAGCATGAATTTCCAAAAATAGTAAATCACCTTTCATAAATTGGCAATCAAGTACAGTTGAAGGAAAATCACTTAACTTATCATTAGTCAATCCTAATAGTTCAATCTTGACTTAATCCTCAATATTATTAATATTATTAATATTATTATTATATTTTATGATACTATGATATTATTATTAAAAGGGAATTACAAGTCACTTTCATCTCCTCAATCACTTCACACCTCTCTCCTTGATGACTCTCATGGCTCTATGTAAATCTCTCTCTTTTAGTAATACATTACACTCTATTTTATGCACTCATCAGAGAATGGAATATTCCTCTTACACTCATTAAAGACATGTCATAAAAGATTCCTCTTACACTCTATTTAATGCATAAGTTACACTCTCCTTAACTAAGTTATGCACACCTCTACTTAATAGCATGAGTTACACTCCTCTAAATGGAATACAAGGCATGCATATTACTCCTCCTTTATGACAAGAATTGGTTGCTCCTCCTATATATCTGTCTCATGTATTCTCACTCTGGGGGAGAGGGAGGTGCATTGTGATACCAAGAGTTGGAGAGATTTGAAAAATATTATGAGAGTGAGATACTTGGAGAGTATCCAATTGCTTTCGAAATGATTTTGAATTCCTAATTAAATCACTAAGTAGCTCTACCTGGTGGAGCTGACTATGAGTGGTGTTGGGAGGAAGTGAAACTTATCTTCCTCAAATTTCCTTGGATATCTCTCTACTGCTATATTTTCGTACTGTTTGTGAGCTCTTACAGCTCGGGGGTTTCAAGGGGAGAAGTTCCCCCTAGATATGGCTGGGTGGAAAACTGGATGGTTCAAATGAGTTGGTTAAGGGATCAAATATGGATCATATTCTCAATGATTGGAGTTGGATATCTCTTTAGATATAATTTTAATTGTCCTAAAATTATAGTATAGCTTTAGCATAAAATTAAATGTAGAAATTTAAATTTTTGTAAGAATCTAATTTCGGTTTAAGCTTATGTTATTTGGAATCTTATTGGATATCTCAAAATTAAGACTAAGAGTGGTCTATATGAATGAATGTTTAGATCTCAAGACGTTATGGAATTATTATTGGTGTATCCTATTGTACTAACATTCGTATTGTAGCATTTGAGAAAGGAAAGACAAATATCGTTGAAGGTAATGACAATAAAGAAATTCTAAAGGACTTGGGTAAGAGTTCATGAGTTATGGTTCTATTTCATGTAATTAGGGACATGTTCTAGAAAGGGTTTCAGGATATTTTGCAAAGTGTTTGTCAAAATATATGATTGAGAAATTCTATTGTTATTTTTTATCATTATGCATGAATAAGTTCAACTTGCAGCCTACCAGAGAACGAAATGGATGCATATCTAAAATATACCAGGAGGATTCATTAGATCAGTCATTGAAATAAAAATGTTAAAAAAAAAACAAGATGGAAGACAAGAGGTTTGAAAGAGAATCATTGAGGTAAGTTTCAATCATTATGTATTGCAATAGTTCAAGATGATTGCCATGGGTTTGTAGGAATGATTGAATGAAAATAATGTTTGATGAATCTTGAAGCCCTTTAATTCACTTATAGTGGATGCACTGATTTTGAAAGACATTTAGACAACACATAAGTAATTATAATTTAATTATAGGTTGTTATTTTTTTGTCATAGCTATAGATTCAATCTTTCATGCCATTTGTTTGACAAAAATTATAAATGAAATTCCCGGAGTCAACATATTTGCTAGTTTTTAAAAATGAATCTATGCATGGTTTCGTACCAATTCAAGACAACATAAAGGGGTATTTCTTCCATAAGAACCTGTAACCCCCAATTTTATTCCAGAAAAACACTTTTCAAAACCCAAATAATAAATTTGGGTGATTTTGGAGATTCTTGCTGCCAACTATGTGCGTTTGTTGTCAAGTTTTGGGTGAAAGAATAAGATGAATTACTCATTGTTTTAATATTTTGTCATTTGAAGAATTAATATATAAATTTTATGATCTAAATAGGTTGAGGGAGAATCTTATATTCATGTCAAGTTTCCTTAAGAGATTTTGGCTTCCAAGTGTTTGAAAAAATGCCTTAATGGCTATAGATTGCATGTTAGCAAAGTGTTTGTTAAAAGGCCTCAATCGCTGTAGATTTCATGCTTGCAAAGTGTTTGTCAAAAGTCCTCAATGGTTGTAGTTTTTAGATTGCATACTTGCAAATTGTTTGTCAAAACTTCAATGGATTTAGTTTTTGTGCATACAAATTGTTAGAGTAAATGTCCTACTTACTGTAGTTTTTATGCACTAGAAAATTTATGAATAGATTATTTAATAGATGTAGCTTCCTATATCTACAAGTTTTTGTACGAATGTGAAAATGAATTTAATAAGGTGTTGAAGTGTGAATAGAGAATAAGAAATTTGCCACTTTTATTATCTAAAGCTTTCATTTAAAAAAAATGGTTGTTGTTGGAAACAATTTTACAATGACTAATTCTGTAGGAATTTGTGCAAATGAGCATAATAAATTTTGTATGAGCTGCATGTATTCATGGGTTCATTCTTGTGCTTCAATGACTGTAGAAAACCACTACTTATGCCCAATTTATGCAGGTCCATTGTTTTACGTGACACATTTTGAATAGTAATATGCTTCTAAATTGGTAACATTAATTTCTCTTTCTGCAACATTCAATATTATACAATTCTCACGATTGAAGCATTAACTTAATAAGTGGGATTGGGAATTTTAATTGGTGAATTTGGAAATTTTGTTGGGTCAATATATTTTTTGATATTAAGAGAAAGTTATCCCCAACTTCTTATGTTATATTCTTACATTGAAACAGTTGAAGGAACATGATTACATGATACCTAAGTTAGTCATATTATGAGTAAAACAAAAATAAAAATTGAGTAATAATATTCAATGTGACCTTTACTTCTCTATACTATTGATGGTTGGTAAGTTGATACCTTACACGGTGGGGTCCAGCAAGGCACTCCTTCTACAAATGTAGCCAAACTTTGTCACCCACCTCAAACTTGTGCAACACTTGATGCCGATCATAGACTCGCTTGTACTTATCATTGTCTCTGCCTAAGATATCGTGGACCTGTTGGCAAATGTGTTGAATGTGATCAATGAATTTGTTAGCCCTTTCAGCTTCATACTAAACGTGAGCCGAATCTACCTGAGTGGTTGCAAATGATATGGCCACATCAATGGGGTATAATGGATGAAATCCCAACCCTACTTGAGAGGGGTTGTGGCTTGTTAAGTTGTGGAGAGCTCTATTGTAGCTACGTTGGACATAGGGGAGACTTTCATCCTACGTGTGAGGATGCTTTGAGTTGTACATGGACATAATGAGTATGATCATCCTATTGACAACATCTGTTTCGCCATATGTTTGGGGATGGAAAGTCGTGGACTTAGTAAGTTTTGTATCTAGCGTCGACCAGAGACTTGACCAAAATGCGCTCAGGAATATTCTATCCTGGTATGAGACAATGGACTATGAGATCCCAAAGTGTACCCACACTCACTCAAAGAAGAGCTTAGCAGTGACCTCCATTGTGATACTCTTCTTCAAGGCTTCCATGATGGCCATCTTAGAGAATCTGTCGACGACCATGAAAACACAATCGTTGTGGTGCTTAGTAGAAGGAAGGCCCAACATGTAATCCATGGAGACATATTCCCAAGGCCGGCTAGGAGTAGGTAGAGGAGTATATAGACCTTGCTTCTTGATGGTTAGTTTGGTAATGGCATAGGTGGCGCAACATCTAATGTAATTCGCAACATCTTGACAAAGTTCAGCCAATAAAAATACTTCTGCAATACCGCCATTATTTTCTGTACTCTGAAATGTCCAGGGACCTGACTATAGTGTGCCTCCCAAATCATCTTGGCATGCTCACCTGAAGGAACATGGATGTGTCCCAGGTGGCATAACAGTGCATCCTGAAGGTGAAAATTTGGAACTTTCTTCCCTTCCAGGAGTGTTTGTTATATGGTATCGAATTCTAGATCGCTCTTGTAAATATGCGGCCACCTCGATGTCTCATTCCCACAGGAGTCTAGCACAGTGATCAGCACCATGACTGGTGGTCAGCTGAGGCAATTGATGACATTATTGGTGCTTCGCTTCTTATACTTAATGTTCAAATGGAATTGTTGCAGATAGGTGGACCATTTCTGATGGTGATCATTCTACAACTTCCCTTGTGTCTGTACGATCTGTAGAGGTTGGTGATCTAAGTGGATGAACGTTTCCTTCCCCAAAATGTAATGCTTCCATTGACGGCAGGACTGCACAATGGAATACATTTATTTGTCATAAATGGGGTACTTTTAGACTATTTCTAATTGTGGTAAGCCACTAGATGCCCATGCTGAGTAAGAACCGCACTAATAGCATATTCGAAGGCATCTGTCTCAATCTCAAATGGTTATTGCAGGTCTGGTAATGTGAGCATTGGGGCAGAACAGAGGAAATTATTCAACTCGAAGAACACTTGTTGTTGGGTTTTCGACCAAATTTTTTTTTCTTTCACTCCACCCTTGGTGACTTGACTTAAAGACCAAGTGATATGAGAGAACACCAACACAAACCTACGGTAGAAATTGGCAAGACCAAAAAAGTTGCGGAGCTCTGTTAGAGTGGTTGTGGGTGGCCAATCCTGAATGACTTGTATGTTAGATGGGTCCACATGTACACCCTGCTCATCAATGATGTATCCCAGATATTGCACCTGGGTCAGGCCAAAGGTGCATTGCTCCGAGTTAGCACACATATTGACACATTGTCACAAGGTTTGAAGGACCTGTCAAATATGGTGGAGGTTCTCTTCCCAACTCTGACTAAATATCAAGATGTCATATAAATACACCACCACGAATGCATTGGTGAAGGGTCACAAGATGTCATCCATCAGTATCATGAAGGTTGCAGGGGCATTCGCCAATCTGAATGGCATGACTAACCATTCGAAAACGCCCTCCTTCGATTTGAAGGAAATCTTCCACACATCGGAGGGATCGACAGGCACCTGGTGATACCGTAACTTCAAGTCAATCATATTGAAATATTTGGTCCCTTTGAGCTCGTCCAGAAGGTCATAAATCTTCAGGATTCGTTACCTATTCTGGATAGTGATCTTATTCAGTGCCTGATAGTCAATAAAGAACCTTCAAGTCCCATCCTTCTTCTTTTCCAATATAATAGGAATCCCACAAGGTGATTATCTTGGCTTGATGTTCCCTTTCTACAATAGTTCCTGAACCTGCCTCTTGATCTCATCGTTCTCTAGAAAAGAGCGTCAATAGATCAGTCCATTGGGTAGTGTCATACCCGGGGTCAGATCGATGGAGTGCTTGACCTGACAATGTAGAGGTACCCCTGTGGGTGAGGCAAAAATATCTCTGTACTCCTCCACAACCTTGCCCATATGTTATGGTTGTGTAGAGGAGCCCTGCCTAGAAGTCGTGGCCACAACCTTCTTCTTGCCCTAGGGGAGAATCATAAGGGAAACAAATTTCTTGGTCTCGGAAATGATCTTACTGCATTTCTTTGTAGTGATCAAAGATATGGTGGTAGACGGAGATACCCCCGATATCCTATACAACTTATTAGCCAAAGTAATAATCACAGAGAAAGGTCTAGAATCATATACATCATGTCACTTCCACAAGTATGGTTGTCCTAACAATACATCACAAACATCAAGAGGATAAATGTTACACAATACCTCATCTGTGAAGGGCTTGATGTTGTAGGGGAAGCAACACTGCTAGATGACACGAAGATCTCGTCCTTGGTGAAGCCACTTGATGGTGTACGACTGTGGATGTGTTGTAGTATTTAGGCCCAACCGCTTCACAACCTTTGGTGAAATGAGGTTCTTTTGGCTCCCATTGTCGACAATGAACTGTAGTGAAGAACCCTTCATCCACATCTATGAGTGGAAGAGGCGTTCCCCCTCCTCTGGATCTCCAGGCTCAATCTTCTAGATCTTGGTGGTGGCCACGATGGCACTTGACTATGCATCAATGATCTGATTCCATTTGTTTGTTCCCTTATCGGATTTTTATTTAGAGTTGAAATCTACATTTGATTTGGAAGCCTTCACCTCAACCACCAATGGCTGCTTGGCCCAACACTCACTTGTATTGTGAGTGGAGCTCTTATGGAACTCACACTATTTTTTCTATGTCCTTCTTTGTCTTCGTGGTGTTGTTCTTTGCTTGCGCCTTTGACTGTCTGTCCTGGGTAGCCCCTCCTAGGCTTGTTCCTTTGTTCTGTGGTTTGGGGACACCTTTTTCGTGCTTTGGATTCACAAATCCAAAGTCCCAGTTCTTATGTTTAAACTTATGCTCAATCTTGATAGCATAACAATTAGCTGAGTGAGGAAATGTCCAGGAAATCCATATCGTCCTGGATGTACTTGTGTAGATAGTTGTGGTACTTGAGAACCAAATGTCACTCAGTATCCTTGATACCCATCTTAGTTCAAAGGGTATGGAAAATATTTGTGAACTCCTGCACATATTGGTCCCTTCCCTACTATAGTGTGGTCCACTTTATGCATTTGTCTTCATAGCTCCCGACAAGGTAATATTGTTCCTTGATGGTGTCTGAGAAAGAATTCCAAGTGGGTGCGACTAAAAACAAAAAGGGTTCACTCTCACTCTTTTGTTCATAGTAGGTTTCTCACCAGTGCTTGACGTGTGGGGCGGCTTTGAGAAGCGCAAAAGTAATTTTATTCGGATTTGAAAAGTAATGAACTAAAAAATATCCCTCCAATAGATTTAACCATTTATCTACATCGTCTGCATCTATTAGGCCTTCGAATATGGGAATATCAAAATTAACTTGTACCTTAAAAGGAGTGGCACCTCCAGAGTGGATGTTGGATAAATATGCATCGCCTATGGGTAGTCATCGAAGGATCTGGGCAAAGTTATCCATCATTGCATCCCTTTATCTCTCGAGGGCTTCCTTGAGCAACATTTTGAAAGGATCTCCTGCCTCCTCATATTTCTTTTCTTTCACCATGGGAGGTCGTCAGGTTTTGTGAGGCTGATCTTGCAATGGTTCAACTAGATCAAGCCCTAACTCCTTATACCCTAACCTCGTTGGGGACATGCAAAGAAAAATAGAGAAAGAGCAGACCGCTCTAATACCACTAATCTGAACTTAAAAAGGAACGCAACAACTTACATATATAATCATAAGCACAGAGTTGCAGCAAAAAAACACTTCATTCCATTAATAGAAAAATAGTAGACTATGCTTACAAACAGAATGGAAATAAGATAGCTCAGGTGATGGTAGGTTATCTCTGAGAAGAGATGTGGTGGCTACATGTCTCTAAACTATGTTAAAATGAGGCTCAATGGCCTATTTATTATTGGAAAACATGATAAAACCCTAAAGAACCAAATCCCTAACCCTAGGAGATGTAACACCAAGGGTTTGTGGACCCCGTTGGGGTTAGTTGGGCAGCCAACTTCTCGAGGTCATAACTTGGTCATATTATCTGTGTTTGGTGCATATGATACCTTGTTGGAAAGGTCTCACTGAGTACTGTAAGTTTTGTAGTAAACCCCTCCCTACAGTTAAAAACCTTTTCGAACCCCCAAAAAAGTTCTTTTAAGGGGTCAAAACTGCTCCGAAAGTTCAAGACCCGAAAAAATGGTAAAAATAGTAAATGTTGAAATGAACAAGGAAATAGATGAAACTAACTGGAGGGTCTAGTTGGAATAGGTGGGTGGCCACCAATATCCACCTGGATCATATTTTTAGGGTACTCTACTAAAATCAAGGGCTATAGGTGCTACAATAAGAGACTCTCTAAATTTGTTGATTGCATTGATATTAAGGTGGATGAGGAGTCACATATCAAAAACTAATAACCAAGGTTAATCAATCCACCTAATATGACCAGTAGTGATCATGAAGCGAATTAGGTTGTAGAATCAGTAGTAGTAGAAGAAGAAGAATAGATATAATGATTTCACCCAAAAACTCCTTCAAGGTAAACATCATCCTATAAACTAGATTATTGGTGATAAGGATACTTGAGTTCAAACTCAAAAATGATTAATGAATACTTCTAATCAAGCTCACAATGTCATATTTTCTGTGATTGAACCAAAAGGTTTTTCTTACACAATTCAATATGAACATTGGGTAAAAGCCATAAATGAGGAACTATATCAAATTAAGAAAAACAATACATGTGAATTGGTTCCAAGACCAACAAATAAAAATGTCATTGGCACTAAATGGGTCTTTAGGAAAAAATTGAATGAGAGAGGAAGAGTTGTTAGAAATAACGCAAGATTCGTATGCAAAGGCTATTCTCAAGTAGAAGGAATAGATTTTGAGGAAATTTTTGCACCCGTAGCATGATTAGAGGGAATAAGAATGTTCCTAGGATTTGCAAGCCACAAAAAAAAATTGACGTGTATAAAATGGATGTAGAATAGCCTTTCTTAAATGGTGAGCTTGATGAAGAATTTTACATTAAACAACCTGAATGATTTTAGCTATTGGAAAATCCCAATAAAGTGTGTAACTTGAAAAAGGCTTTATATGGACTCAAGCAAGCACCCATGGCATGGTATTTTAGGCTAGACATGTACCTACAACAAAAATCATTAAAAAGAGGAGTAGCAGACAATAATTTGTATATCAAACCTAACAATGGTAATTTGTTGATTGTTGTTTATGTTTCTAATATCATTTTTGGTAGAGATGCATATCCACTCATCAAAAAATTTGCATCAAACATGTAAAGTGAATTTGAGATGTCCATTCTTGGAGAACTCTCATATTTTCTTGGGTTGTAGATCACTCAATTAGAAAACGAAATATTTATCTCCTAGAAAAGGTACCTCAAGGAAATGCTAAAGAAAATTGGAATGGAAGAGTTCTCCCTAGTCAGTAGCCCTATGGTAACTAGATGCAAAGTTAGTAGTGACAATGTCCCACATGATAAAACAATGTTTATACCAATAATTGATAGTATTTTGTACCTAACAACCTCTTGGCCAAACATTATGCAAGTTGTTGGTGTGGTTTCAAGGTACCAATTTTCCTCAAGAAAAAACATGTTTTAGCTTCCAAGATAGTATTCAAATATCTAAGAGCTACGACCAAATATGGTCTTCGGTATCCAAAATGTCAAAATATTTCATTAACTACATAAAGGAGTATTGATTGAGCTAGAAGCATAGGTGAAATGAAAAGTAAAATTGGTGATGTTTTCTTTCTCAACAATAGCTTGGTGGTGTGGTTCAACAAATTTCAAGCATATATCTCTCTCTATACAACTTAATCTGAGTACATAGTAGTTGTAGCAAGTTGTACTCAAATTTTATAGATGAAACAAGCACTACAAGACTTGAAAGTAGTATGATAAACCTAGTCCTATCATTTGTGAAAATACGAGCACTATAAGTATATGAAAGAATCATTCGCTTCATTCCAAGACCAATAATATCCCTATCAAGTACCACTTCCTTAGAGAACAAGTAGTTGAACAAATTGTGAAATTGGAGTATATCCTAAGAAAAGAACAAGTTATTGATATTTTACAAAGCCTTTTGCCAGAGAACCTTTTTGAGTATTTAAGTAAGTTATGAGTATTGTATCCCTCTTCTCTTAATTAATTTTCATTAGAAACAAAGATGAAAATTGTCCACATATGAGCCATGATGGTTGTAGTAGTTTTAGACAAGAAAAAATATCAAATTCACAGGGATTTTCATATAAGTCACACAAGTATGAGTTTAAGGGGAGCCATTCAACATTTCCAATTGTGATGTACCCTTTATATCTAATTGACCATAACATTGACAAAATAATATTTCATACAGGTACATAGGGATTTTGATTTGGCCACATAAACCTACGCAAGCAGTTCTTGTCAATTGTTGTACACTTGACATCAGCAGGAGTGACTAGTTTTAGGGGGAGAAACTACATCCTTTTCCAATGATATCAAAGGGGGAGAATAATATGAAATCATTTCATATCATGCTAAGGGATAATACCGAACACTTTGTCGATCACAAGGAGAACATGATAAAATAACAGTAATGGGACAACTTTTAGCATGACAAGGAGTGTTACCAAGAAATGATGTTGTCATCAATGAATAACAATGTTTAAGAGGTGTTACCATCATTGAAAAATCGGGAGATTGTTGAAGAGTGGTTGTCATTCATGTCAAGTTAAGTCATTAATAACAAACAATATCAAGTTCAAGGGAAGATTTTACAAATAAGCTATTATATAGACGTTTGGTCAAAGTTCAAGGGAAGATTGGCGAGTCTATTATCATGGTTATATTAATGTGTGTTACTGAAAGGACGTAGGTAATATATTTGTAGGAATTTATGTTCCAGTTTCTTAGCTTGAGTGTATAAGCTACATGTTCGGTTAGATAGTGTTCTTCAAGATAATTCCAACAATATATGGAATTTAACTTAACTCCGATAGGTTAAATTGAAAATTGAAATTTAAGAGTAGTTGTACATGTGGCAGACTTTAGTTGATCTTATTGAATGATGTGGAGTAGGTGTGGACTGTGGGTTTCCCATTGAGCCACTCTACAAATATCATTAACATAAATAGCCCATTTCAGATAGCCACTAACTAAACATAGTGTGATCACAAAGTAATTGGAGAATTTAATCACAAATTGTTGATGGGTCAAAGCCTGTCTAGTCTCAAAGAGTTGGAGACCCTTAATGTTACCCACTTCTTTAGCATGCTTGATAGATCGACCAAGTCCTCCCATCATGAGGATAAAGAGAAAGGGGGAGATTGGATCTCCCTGCCTGAGGCCTCCTGAAGGAGTAAAAGTCTTGGATGTAGAACCATTAAGCAGAATTGGAAAGCTAGAAGAAGTTACCAAGGCCATAACCCATCTTACCCAGTTATGGTCAAATCCAAAGGTTAGAAGGACTTTCCTGATATAGGTCCAATTATACTTATCATAAGTTTGGCTAGGTCCAATTGCATAATCATTCCCGCCTTCCTATTTCTTAACAATGAATGAACCACCTCATGCGCTTGAATGATGTTATTGAAAATTTGTCTACCCTCCACATATCCTGATTGCTCCATAGAAACTAGAGTAGGAAGAAGGGGCTTGAGTCTATTGGCAATAACTTTGGATATTATCTTGCACACCACATTGCACAAAGCTATGGGTCTAAATCTGTCTAGAGTCTGAGCAATGTCATGTTTGGGGATTAAAGAGATGAAGGATGTATTGAGCACCTTCAAAATGGTTCTATTCATCCTGGAGTTGTCCACGACATTCAGAATATCTTGCTTGACAATGTTCCAACAATCTTTAAAGAAATCCACATTGAAACCATCAAGGCCTGGCGCTTTACCATTCTGCATTTCTTTGATGACCACACTAACCTCCTCTTCAGTCACTGACCTATTGAGATTGAAATTATCCTCCCTTGTTACTAGCTTAAGTATGTACCTTGTTAAGTCCCTGATAAAATGAGCTCTATCTAAAATGGTCTCCTCTGCGATACTTCTAAAGTGCTAAGCCAACACAGCTTCTATATCTTCATGGGTATTGAGTAGTTGACCTTCGGTGTCCTTGATCGATGAGATCTTATTATGAGATCTGTTTGCCATGGTGGATCTATGGAAAAACTTAGTGTTTTGCTCCCCTTCTTTTAGCCATTAAACTATTTATTTTTGTCTCCAAAATATCTCCTCTTGTTTACATAAGTTATCCCAGTCTTGATGATGCTTGGTGACTTGATCATTTCTGACTCTATCAAAGCCATCTGTGATAAGGGCTTGATTGAGTTCCTACATTTTACCTTCAACAGCTTTTTTTGCTTCAAAAATATTACCAAATTCATTCTCATTCCAATATTTGAGTCTGAGCTTGATGTGTTTTAGTCTTTTGTGTAGCAAAAACATTCTTGTACCCCGACTATGCAGATCTTCTGTCCACCATTTTGCAATGTTTCTAATAAAATCTGGGTGGGTGAGCCAGATATTCTCAAATCTAAAAGGTCTATTCTTGGGGGTGCCAAAGCCCTAACCTCAAGTTGTACACGCCAATGGTCCAAGCCTCCAAAGTGGAGAATTCTCACTGTCATTTCCTTATCTATGAGCATAAGGTCCTCTAAGATTATGAATCTGTCTAAATTTGAGGCTACTTGAGACTCTCTTCCTCTCTTATTGTTCCATGTAAAGAGGCCATTACTCATATCAGTGTCAACTAGCTTCATATTGTCTATAAAAGTTTGAAATGCTATAGAGTCATTTCATAAAGTTCTGGTTCCACCTTTTTTCTCCGATAGTGATTTGATCATGTTGATGTCCCCACCCACGATCCATGGTACTCCTGCATGTCTATCTCTTAGTTCCACAAGAGAATATAGAAGCCCAAGTTTACCATTTGGTCTTTTGGGGCCATAAACAATTGTAATCAAATAAGTCTCCCTATCTCCCACAGGCTGAATGACCACTGATAAATAATTCCTAGATGCCTCAGCATCTATTATGCCAATCTTTTGGGGGTTCCAAAGAGTAAGTATACCTAATGTTGTTTTATCTGCTTTGACTTCTACAAACTCATATTTATTGAGCCATTTACTATGTATTTCTTTTATTTTTTGAATGGAACATTTAGTTTCTTGGATAAATATCATATCCGGAGCTTCTTGTTTCATTTTATTGCTAAGTATTCTTTGTTTGCTTTTACTTCCTAGAAATCTGATATTCCAAGATGTGAACTTCATTATGAAATATTTGTAAAGGAGTAGCTGGTTAGATCTTTCATCTTACCTGAATCTATCATAAGCTTTCCACATTCCATCAATAACTCATTCTACTTTCTTTGTCTCTTTTCCTTCCTGGATTTCTAGGAGCTAATCCTGGTGTGGTTT
Source organism: Pinus taeda (assembly GCA_000404065.3). Classification (NCBI taxonomy): domain Eukaryota; kingdom Viridiplantae; phylum Streptophyta; class Pinopsida; order Pinales; family Pinaceae; genus Pinus; species Pinus taeda. The sequence goes on along the minus strand of APFE031342059.1, from coordinate 166,945 downwards.
TCATAGTTTTCACACTTTCGTTGCCCTGCATTTCATTATTTCTTTGCCTTTCCAGCCCTTTAGCCTGAGTTTTCCATAGGAACATCTGTTTTACTTTATTAAACTCTTCTTGTGGTAGTGAGTCTACCCCTCCCATGGTCCCCTGTTTCAAGAAATCTTCCAGATTTAGGTGTTCTCTATCAAGAATATCTTGCAATTCATGATCCTCCATTTCCATCTCACTCTGGGTCATTTCTTGGTCCATTTCCAGTTCTCCATCACTCAGCGTAGTCTCTTTCTATTTATTAATATCCTGTGTTTGCCCACTATTTTCTTCTTTCTCCTTCTCCCCTAGGCTGCCTTCCATTACGTGATCTACCTTTGTTGTCTCTTTCTCTTCTTCTAGTACTTGGAATCTGTTCAGACTGGTCTATTGCCCTTCTGTTTGATGTTTCTTTGGCCCCCTTTTCCCCCTTTTCCTCTATATCCCACTTTGTGAATGTTTTCAGTGTCTTTCACTGTGGTAGCTTTACTTTTGTTCCCTATTTTACTAAGAGGGCAGTCTCTAAATAGGTGTCCATGCTCATGGCACCTGCGATATCTGAAACGATATGTTCATAATCTATTGTTTGCACCCATTCTTCATCAAAAAATTTCAAGATGACCTCATTCGGTAGAGCTCCAGAGAGATCCATCTCCGCACATATTCATGCGAAGGAAGTATATTTTCCCCTTCTAGTGGCCTTAGATGCTTTGACAAAATGCCCTAATTTGTTTCCTATGGAAAATAAAGATTCAATTTGCCGGTAATCTAGAGGTAGGGAATAGAGTCTTACCCAGACTAGGACTAAAGTGAAATTCTCTCGTTCCGGGACAAATTTCATCATCCAAGGCCACATGTAGAGGTTTGCAGCTGCATAAAAGTAGGGCCCTCCTTCAAACACCCTATCTTTGTCCTCAATATTTGTAAAGACCATAGTGAAAAAGCCCTTTGACCCAAGATGTAGGTCTACGCCTCCTTTTGGTTTCCAGTGTTATTTAATCCATGCTTGTAGTTCCTTTTCTATGGGCCATAATCCCATGAATTTACAAATGATAACATAGGTCCACATGTGGTCCCTGTGTTCCTGCAGAGTAGGATCATTTAAAACTACTCTGGGTGTAACCTCAGCCCTAGGTTTACATGGCCCCTTTTGTGTTTTGTTTTTTGCTTCCTGTTTCTTGTCTTCTTCCTCATTTTCTTTTGTTCTATTCTCCTCCCTTGTATTGGTCAAATCTTGTTCCTCTTCAATGTTCCTTTTCCCTTCTCCTGAAGGACCTCTGGCAGTTTCTATCGGTTTCTTACCTCGGCTAGCTATGGCCTGATTATAGGAGGGAGTGGAGCTCCCCCCTTTGTGCCCCTCCATGGATTTCAATGCTTGTAGAAGCTTGAAACCCTAGCTCTTCGTAACCTGCAGTCTCCCGCTCGAGCAATCTCTTTTTCGCAATTGTCTGGAATTATCAATCCTTTCTTTCTAGTCATTCTTCTCCTTAGGTTTTTTTTCTTATTATTTGTGTTTTTTTGTTATTAGTAATTGCATATTTGTATATAATTTTATGCAGTAATTCATTTTTAGCAATTCTTTTATATTCACTTTTTTTTAGAGTAAAACTTTTAATATTATATAATTTATAATATTGAACTTAACCATTAAACCTTATGAATTATTCTTCAAGGTTAGTGGTATAAACCACCTGAACAAATATTCACTTAGGACCAATATATCCATCTCATAGGGTGGTAAAGTGCAGAATTCTATTTGTTGTTATTTGTCTTATATTTTAACTAATATTTTATGTCGTAGTCTAACAATTATGTTTTTTTCTTTGAAAGTTATGGAAATTTCAGTCATATTTTGAAAAAATTAGGCAAGGATTTTTGTAAATCCAAATAAAAGTTGTCAAATTTCATAATTTTAGGGGCTTTAGAGGTTTTTGATGGAGTTGAATCTATTTCCACCATCAAAAACATGATTCAAGCATTACATCTACAATTTTTTCTAATTTTTTTTGCCCATATTCTAACCACTTTTGAACATCCAAGCAATTGCCCTGCCTTGTAGATGACTCCATTCTTTATAACATCTTCTTAATGAGTTGACCTTTTTCCATTAGCAACCATAGTTGTTATTTGTCGTATATTTGAACTAATTCTTTATAACATCCTCTTACTCAGTTGATCGTTTTCCATCAGCAACCATAGTTGTGAGGTTGTTGGTGAAGTACATAATTTTTTTTTTAAGAAACACTAATATCTATACCGTTCTTATTAATATTGGAATCTACAATTATAATTTTGTTTTTATTTTAAGCAATTTTTCTATTTTTATGAATTTCCCTAAATTCTTTTAGGAATTTCTCTAAGCTTTAGAGTCTTAGGTTGTGATTTACTTATCTAGTTTATAATTTACAGGTAGAGTTGCAGTTTCCCCTTTCTTTTCTCTTGGAACTTAAATATTATAAACGTTATTATCACCTATGGGCATGTGATGTAATATTATCATTATT
>APFE031342059.1:135583-148493 GCA_000404065.3 Pinus taeda | reverse complement strand
ATCACAGATCAATACACCAATATTTTGACGTGGTTAAAACCCTCAAAGAGGGAAACAGTCCATGGCCTGAGCCAACGCGGCCACTTCAAGTAATTTATTAATAAAATAATGAAAATTTACATAAGCTTCTCTTGTGAACGGTTAACCTACAAATGACCCTCCATGCGCTTTAAATAGAAATCATGGACCAATCAGGTGTTAAGCCACGGATCAAGTGTCGGTAATACCAAGGAGAGAATGAACTGTCGAATCACTACATATCGTGACCATCGGATTGTAAGTTACAAATGTACATAGTAAAGAAACACACTTTACCTAACTCTATACTAGACCAAGTTATACTTAACTATTCCTATGTGTCGGAATATCCTAACACAAAAAAATTCATATTAAGATTAAGAAATTATAATAAATAAGTTGATAGGAGTGAGAGTGATGCCACCCTCAGCAGAATTGATTTATGGTTTTGTGGGCAATGGGATTCTAGAAGGAGTACCCGGTGGAGGTACAAAATTCAGTATTGATTTATAAGCTAGTTATCTCTCAAAATTATAGAGAAGCCCGCGTCTGGCTCTCTCTAGTCCGCATCATTAAATATGAATTGAGGGAGGGAAAGGAGTGTTGTAGCTTTGGAAGGAATACCTCGGTGAATAATGAAATATATTGGGAAAACCATAATTATCGTAAGCGAAGCCTCCGTGAACTAGAGTACGAAGGCCTTCCTCGTTGCAGACTTGATCGGCTTCTGGAGACAAGGGTTCGTATTGAACTCTTGGGTTGTAGCAATATCTTCCAGAGAATTTGGCTCATAATGAGGACTGGCAAAGCAAAAGACTCAGGCACCGAGAAGGAGAAACAAGTTGCAAGTGCAAGGACAGGGTCTCTCAATCACTGAAACCAATGGTTGAATTAGAACTTGATATGATGATGATAAATCTAAGATTGAAGGTGTAGCTGGAAACGAATTTCAATGTGTGGGAGGAGGTAGAAAATCTGACAGCAAATTCAGCCAAGCAAGAGGATGGATCACAAGCCCTTCTTAGGCAGAATATGGAGTTACAGGGACAAGCCCTTCTTAGACAGAATATGGCGCAACAATGCCCTGACTTCAACGAGCTACCTAAAAGAAGATGTTGATCTCAAGTAATATATGCATTGTTGAAAATTTTGTAAGTTTTTGTAGGTTGTATACATACGAGAATGTAGTGAACTTTTAAGAAACCTGCAGTCCCTCATAAATGCTAGTAATCGTTATCAAAGAAAGGGACCAGATGGATAAAGATAAATAAGGTAACTTATTTGTTGAGTATTTATTGTAAATTGTCAAAGATTTAATAAAATACATATATTTATTATTTATTTATTTAAAGATAAAGAAAAAAAGGTACCTTTATTTGTTGAGTATTTCTCGTAAACGGTAACATTTAATAAATACATATATTTATTTTTTTAGTATTTATTCATATATAAATTAAATTTATTGAATTTTAATATATTTACTAGTTCTTAAATATTATCATTACTAATATAAATCATTATTATTTTAAATAATATATCATTATTATTTAAATAATTTATTCTTAATGTAACACACATATTATGATTTTTGAATAGAAAAATTGTTTATAATTTAGTAATAAAAACAAATTACAAAATAGTTTCCAAAGGTGAGGGAATTTTTGTGTTATGAAATAACGTAAATCTTGGCAATTTAGGGTTTAAATTCCTCCAGAGTGGAACCAACAAAAATAAATTACAATATGATGGATTGAATTGAACATATTAATTGTTTTTGTTACTTTAACATTTTATTACCTTTTTAATTGAAGTCGACAATATGTTTTATTATTATTTCTTTTTGATTTAATGTTTTTTTTACTGACACTAGAGCATCTCTCCCATATTGAGTAGGCATTTAAATGTTTACACTCATTTGCGAACACTACAACGTCTACCCCATCCTAAGTTTTAGGCCGTGAGCATCTCTCTCATATTGATGTTAGAAATATGAGGGAGAGTGATTACACACAACACAAATCACACTTGTTGTCATTTATTCATCTCAAGAGTTACATATTTAAAATGTCTAAATCACTAACAATGACACTTCTAGATAGCTATTACAACTCACACATAAGAAACTAACTACTTCTAGATTGACACCTAGGGGCTCACAATGACAACTCATACATTACATGGAAGCATTACTTCCAACACCCTTCCTTAATTCTTATATGTAAAAATCATAAAAAAACACACATGGCAACAATAAATAAATCTTTATCATATTTGTCTGATATGAGTGAGCATCTCTCTCATATTGACGTTAGAAATATGAGGAAGAGTGATTACGCACAACACAAATCACACTCGTTGTCATTTATTGATCTCAAGAGTTACATATTTATAATGTCTAGATCACTAACAATGACACATCGAGATAGCTATTACAACTTACACATAGGAAACTAACTACTTCTAGATTGACACCTAGTGACTCACAATGACAACTCACACATTACATGGAAGCATTACTTCCAACATCCCTCCTTAATTCTTATATGTAAAAAATATAAAAAAACGCACATGGCAACAATAAATAAATCTTTATCATATTTGTCTAATATGGTCATTATCAGCACCCACATCCATTTTGGAATCTTGCAAACATGGCTCTTTCACCACCACATCTTCGAGTTGTCATTTGACCTCCATTTAAAACGTAGCCGTCTGTGACCATTGTTGATAAAATTTGCATAATTGACGTTTCTCAACCTCCCAGAGTGCAATGGGTTAGTCTTGATACTGAACCATCCTATGGAATTGCCACTGTAGCCTTCAGGAGTTATCTACCATAACATTCTGGATACAGAATGTCATTAGTAGACAATTCTACAACTTTACCTTATAAAATACCTTGTACTAACGCTCCCTAAGTATGACGGGTCACACTATCTTGACCTTATTAAAAACTACTTGTGACTAATGCTCCCAGAGCATGATGAGTCACATTAATCTATTAAATAATTAGCCTCTTCTTTATGGTTTTCCATCATTCTTTTTAATAAAACATAAATATAACCAACACTATGAAATTTTTTATTTTGTTTGAGTCACATTAACCTATTAAATAATTAGCCTCTTCTTTGTGGTTCTCCATCATTCTTTTTAATAAAACATAAATATAACCAGCACTACAACATTTTTTATTCACATTTTTCTTTTAATCTAGGATAATTGGTAACTGATGAGAGTTATTCTGAACAGGCCTAGGATCAAATCCAACTGGCTGCCATTATAAACCTAGGCTAGGTGCACAATAGCAATTAACTTGTGCCTCAACAAGAGCAGAGACAAACCTAGGCTAGGTGCACAATAGCAATTAACTTATGCCTCAACAAGAGCCGAGACAAACCTAGGCTAGGTGCACAATAGCAATTAACTTATGCCTCTTTTAATAAAACATAAATATAACCAGCTCTACAACATTTTTTATTCATATTTTTTTTTAATCTAGGATAATCAGTAACTAGTGAGAGTTATTTTGAATAGGTCTAGGATCAAATCTCACTGGCTGCCACTATAAACCTAGGCTAGGTGCACAATAGCAATTAACTTATCTCTCAACAAGAGCCGAGACGTCCACTTGGAGCATGATGAGTCACATTAATCTATTAAATAATTAGCCTCTTCTTTGTGGTTTTCCATCATTCTTTTTAATAAAAAATAAATATAACCAGCACTACGACATTTTTTATTTTGTTTGAGTCACATTAATCTATTAAATAATTAGCCTCTTTTTTGTGGTTCTCCATCATTCTTTTTAATAAAACATAAATATAACCAACACTACAACATTTTTTATTTTATTAAAACATAAATATAACCAGCACTACAACATTTTTTATCCACATTTTTCTTTTAATCTAGGATAATCGGTAACTGGTGAGAGTTATTTTGAACAGACCTAAGATCAAATCCAACTGGTTGCCACTATAAACCTAGGCTAGGTGCACAATAGCAATTCACTTGTGCCTCAACAAGAGCAGAGACAAACCTAGGCTAGGTGCACAATAGCAATTAACTTGTGCCTCAACAAGAGCAGAGACAAACCTAGGCTAGGTGCATAATAGCAATTAACTTATGCCTCTTTTAATAAAACATAAATATAACCAACTGTACAACATTTTTTATTCACATTGTTTTTTAATCTAGGATAATCAGTAACTAGTGAGAGTTATTCTGAATAGGTCTAGGATCAAATCTAACTGGCTGCCACTATAAACCTAGGCTAGGTGCATAATAGCAATTAACTTATGCCTCAACAAGAGCCGAGACAAACCTAGGCTAGGGGCGCAATAGCAATTAACTTATGTCTCAACAAGAGCCGAGACGTCCACTTAGGGGTCGCCTACTCTTCTAGCGATCAAATCCAGCGGGTTGCCACTATAAACCTAGGCTAGGTGCACAATAGCAATTAACTTATGCCTCAACAAGATCGGCTGCCACTATAAACCTAGGCTAGGTGCACAATAGCAATTAACTTATGTCTCAACAAGAGCCGAGACAAACCTAGGCTAGGTGCAGAATAGCAATTAACTTATGCCTCAACAAGAGCCGAGACAAACCTAGGCTAGGTGCAGAATAGCAATTAACTTATGCCTCAACAAAAGCCGAGACGTCCACTTGCGGGTCGCCTACTCTTCTAGTGATCAAATCCAACTGGCTACCACTATAAACCTAGGCTAGGTGCACAATAGCAACTAATTTATCCCCCAACAAGAGCCGAGACAAACCTAAGCTATGTGCATAATAGCAATTAACTTATCTATGTGCATAATAGCAATTAACTTATTCCTCAACAAGAGCCGAGACAAACCTAGGCTAGGTGCATAATAGCAATTAACTTATTCCTCAACAAGAGTCGAGACGTCCACTTGGGGGTCGCCTACTCTTCTACCGAAGACACAAGAGGCCATATACTCAATAAGATTTGAACCTTCATCTCGTGGGTTTCACCCAGCGAAACTTACCGTTAAACCCCATATCACTATATTACTCCAATTTCACACATTGCCCGTGTGAGTAAGTAAATGGCGAGGGGTGCGACCAGTTGCTCAACATTCAAATTTTTCATCACGATCCATGAATGCCTTTTGGTGATTTGAAACCTCTCTCAAGGAAATTCCTAAGTACGATGATCCCTTGTTGACGACCTCGTGATTCCCGGCTAGTGACTCGGCGGAAATACAGGCATCACATTTCGGCATGGTTAGGTTTCATCATTCAGAAACGTAGAGTGGACCAGAGGTTATTACGGTCGTGAAACTCAAACGGAAAATTCATGAAGTTCAGGATATCTCTCCAACAGCTTGTGTAGCAGCGTAAATGACCACGAATTTTCTTCGGTCATCGTAATCAACTAGCGTTGCACCTTTGAAGCGTTGCCACTCTCGGTCACACGGTTCACGGAATTCCCACCCAGAAATACACAGTCAAATTTCACTGCATAGATCACGTCTGCCTGACCCTTCAAGTCGGCTTCAAAAGCCACGTCCTGACCCTTCTAATCAATTGCGTATTCCTCCTTTGCGGCCTCCAGTAGCTGATTGAAGCACGGATGATCTTGGCGTCTTTTATTGACACATGATCTAGCGTAGAATTTCACAGATCCGTCCACGTCGGCAGAGTGACACTGCGGCAACTCAGCGATCGAGAATCCTTTCATGCTTCCTAATCCATGTGACCAGTTGATCCAAAAAATAAATCGTTTTGTTGCAAGCTTTGTACTTCTGCTGCGTTCTCTGGAAGGCCATATTCATGATCGATTTCTAAACAACGGTGAATATCTCGCCCCATTATTTGCCTCATAGGACGTTGATATAGGAATTATCCATGGCACACAAGCCATATAAACTGCACCATAATGACAAGGACCGTCTACCCCAACCAATTCAGCCCGATCCATTGCAAATCTTATTGGCAACTTTTGCAAATACAGAAAAAAACATACAAGCACTCATCAACAACAGGAAATTTCAACGATTGTAAAGAAATGGGGGCTCTAATCCAACGAGGGTTTGATCATAACACATGTACAATAATTTGGGACAACGACCTCATACTCCCGTTTTCTTTTCACAATCATGCACAACAATTTTGTTAAAACTTCAGATCTATATGAGAAACGAATCTACTTACACAAACATAATCTAAATTAATATATGCACAGAAGAGTAGCTCTCACAACTCTCATATCTTTCTCGCTCTCTCTTGGGGAGTCATGCTAGATCTGGCTAGGGTACCATGTTAGAAATATGAGGGAATGTGATTACACACAACACAAATCACACTCGTTGTCATTTATTGGTCTCAAGAGTTACATATTTATAGTATCTAGATCACTAATAATATCACATCGAGATATTTATGACAACTCACATATAGGACACCTAGGGACTCAGAATGACAACTCACACATTACATGGAAGCATTACTTCTAACAATTGAGTAGACATTTAAATATTTACACTCATTTGCAAACACTACAACATCTGCCCCATATTAAGTTGCCTCTGCCACAACATCTCCCCATAGTGAGTTGTGGAGGGTCTCGAGGAGCTATAAAGAAAACAAAATCACTCGATAAGCTATGAAAAGCTCATAATTTATATAACCCTATATTGAAAATATATTATTTTTTAACTTCAGTAGAAAATATGTTTTATTATTATTTCTTTTTTAATTTAATGCTTCATTTTATACAACTATCACGTCTCTTTTTTATTGAAGATATATTTAAATGTTTACACTCATTTACAAAAATTTCAACATCTCCCTCTACTAAACTATATAAAACCTATACAAGTAAAAAATTAGACAAAATAATTAGACAAAATGACTCAATTAAATATCAAAATTTCATAATTTAGATAACACCATATTACAAAAATACACATAAAAATAGGTATATATAGATATATAGTCACACTAGGCAGTAACTACTCAAAACAAATCAATTCATGTTATTCCTTTAGGTTGGTCTTTATTATATACATGAGGGAGACTGTTCACTTCATCTCCCAATGACTGTTCATATTCTCCATTATTTATTTACATCAATTTCAGTTATTCACCCAATCCTGATGATTAAGTGTCAACATTCCCCCCCTTAATCTAAAGGGATGTTCGTGAGTCCAAACATTGTTCTGAATCTTTCAAGCTTTTCTCTTCCAAGCGCTTTAGTGAAGATGTCTGCAACTTTCTCGTTCATGAAAAAATGGCAGAGATGGATTGTTTTGGCCTCAACATGATGTCGAATTAGATGATATTTAGTATTGATGTGCTTCGTTCGATCATGGAACTTTGGGTTCTTGGCCAACTTTATTGTAGAGGTATTGTCAATCATGAGTGGAGTTGATTGTACTTGTTTTACCTACAAATCTTCAAGAATTTTCGTGAGCCACACAATTTCTTTTGTTGTTCCAGCTGCGGCCACGTATTTTGCTTCTGTTGTAGAATCTACTAAAACTGATTGTTTGTGTGATCTCCTTGAGACAGCTCCTGATCCAAGACTCATAGCATATCCTGAAGTAAACACCCCAGTTTCTTTGTCTCCATTGAAGTCTGAATCAGAGTATCCAATCAAGCTAAAGTCGTCCACCTGTGTATACTTGATTCCAAAGTCTTGAGTTCCCTTCAAGTACCTTAGAACTCTTTTTGCAACAGACCAATGTCCCTCACAAGGCTTTTGCATAGACCTAGAGAGGATTCCAACAACAAATGAAATGTTTGGTCTGGTAGTTGTTAGGTAGTTGAGACTTCCTACAAGCTGTCTATACTTTGTTGCATCCTAAAATTCTTTTCCTTCAATAGATGTGAACTTCAAGTTTTGCTCCATTGGAGTAGTAAGAGGATTGCATTCTGTCATGCCAAACCTGTTCAACAGATCTCCAATGTACTTCTTTTTAAAAAGAAATATGGACTTCGGATGTTGAGTTACTTCAATACCAAGATAGTAATGAAAATAACCCAAATCAGTCATTTCAAAACTTTTCTCCGATTCCTCCTTTATGGATGCAATGTAGCTTTCATTGTTCCCTGTCATCAAAAGATCATCTACATATACCACAAGATATACAACTGTTTTGCCAACTTTCTTGACAAATAAAGTTGCATCATCAAGATCATTATGTTTGAAGTTGAGTTTCAGAAGATGCTCAGTTAGTTTTTCATACCAGGCTCGTGGTGCTTGTTTGAGACCATACAAGGACTTCACAAGTTTCCATACTTTATGTTCATGTCCTTTCATAGTAAATCCTTCAGGCTGGGACATAAAAACATTCACTTTTAGATCTCCATTCAAGAAAGAAGTTTCTACATCCATTTGATGGACTTTTCAACCATTCCAAGCTGCTAGGGCAAAGAGTGTCCAGATGGTAGCCTAGTTTGCTATGGGGAAAAAAGTCTCCTCATAATCGACCCCTTCCTTCTGTGCAAAACCTTTTGCCACAAGCCTATCTTTGTGCTTGTCAAATGAGCCATCAACTTTATACTTGTTCTTGTAGACCCCCTTGCAGCTAACTGGTTTGGTTCGTAATGGAGGATCAACCAGCTTCCAAGTGTTGTTCTTTATGAGGGCATCATACTCCTTTTGCATCGCTTCTTTCCATTCATCATTAGAAGCAACTTCTTTGAAGGAAGTTGGTTCAAAATCTATAGATAAGTTCAATTCACAATCATAAGAAACATCCATATCAACAGGTGAATTAGAGTCATCTACATCATCTCCATTTTTCCGGTTTGAATTTCTAGTTCCTATTTTTCCAACCTCATCAGGATAAACACTTTTAAGTGTCTTTGTTATCCACTTTGAGGGACCTTTCTCAGATGGTCCAGGCTGATCTGTTGATTGAGTTGGGAGTGAATCAAGATTGAGTCTCCTAATTCTATCAATCACATCACTTAAAACATCATCCATTGTTGGAGTTTCATGCGGGGGAGAGTGTTCTTCATAAGAAGATTCCACATGTTGATCTAGGATAGGAATACCCCCTTCAAGATGTGGAATCTAATTATCAAATTCTTGAAATAATTTTTCATTTGCGAATCTATCCAAGCGATCAAGTTGCCGCTCAACAACATTGTCAGTTTTGGATGATTCACGAAAAATTACATCTTTAGATACAACGAACTTTTTATTGACTTCATCATAGAGACGGTATGCTTTGGAGGTGTTTGAATACCCTAGGAAGCTACACTTATGACTTCTTGCACCAAGTTTTTTTTCTATGTACCTTTGGTATTAAGGCATAACAGGTGGAACCAAAGACCCTGAGATGCTTTACCGAAGGAACATGTCCATACCACATTTCATATGGAGTCTTGTTTCTAATAGCATTAGATGCACATCTATTCTTTATATATGCAGCACATAGAACAGCATCAGCCCAAAACATTATCTTTACATTTTTTAAGAAGAGCATGGATTGTACCATATTTAAGATTGTCCTATTCATTCTTTCAGCTATACCATTTTGTTGGGGATTATAAGGCACAATTGTGTGATGTTTGATCCCATGTTGGCAAACATAGTTTTCAATTTCATTTGATGTGTATTCTTTTCCATTATCAGTGAGAATAGACCCAATATGAGATTGTGCATCATTTTCAATCCATTTATGAAAGTTCTTGAATGTTTGAAAAGCATCAGATTTGTTCTTTAATAAATAAACCCAACGCATTCTCGTGTAGTCATCAATAAATGCCATCATATATTTATTTCCATTTGCAGAAGGAACAGGAATTGGACCACATAAATCTGAATGAATTAGTTCAAGTTTTCTATGTGCTCTTGAGTCTGAATCATGAAAAGACTGTTTGTTATGCTTTCTTAGAATGCAAGTATCACATTGCTTAAATTTCCTCGGAATTGTAGGCAAACCAGCAACACCATTTTTCTTCAACAAGGGGAGGCTGTCATAGTTCAAATATCCAAATCTAGCACGCCATAATAAACTTGATGGAAGTGTACCTTCTTCATAATGAGAATTGTATGAGAAATTTTGTGCACGAGTAGAGGTACCTTGCAGCTTGAGAAGCCTTTCTTCTTCTATTTCCCTCATGACAAGTGAGTGGTCAGATGCTTTTCTCACCTCAAGCTTGCCATCAAACATATGAATGGAGTGACCTTGCTAGCGGATGTGGACCAAGGACAGCAAGTTTGTCTTGAGCTGTGGGAGATATAGAACATGATGCAGAAGAAAGTCTGGAAGACCAGGAAATTTAAGCCTGATTGTGCCTAGCCCTGATGGCTTGATTTTTGATTGGTATACAAAGTATACTGCTCCATCAACATTGTCAGTAAATTCTTCAAAAAAATCTTTTCTATGAGTCATGTGGCAAGTTGCTCCTAAATCAAGTAACCAATCATTTTTCCAAGAAGCAAGTGAAGCATTAAATAAATCTTCATTTACTCCAATATTACATTGTGTCACAACATAGTGAGTGGATTCAGGTGCTTTACCTTTGTCTGTGTCATTAGTTTTACTTTTCTATTGGTTTCTTTGTTACTAAGTTGTGTCCCATGGTAACTTGCATGTAGAGGCATCATGTGATCCATTCTTTTTATAGCGTATGCAGTGAAAATCTGCCTTTTCTCCTTGAGAGTGTCTGCCCCCCTGCCTCTGAAATATCTTCCTCTTCCTCTTTGACCACCTCTTCCTCTAGAATAATCTTGAGCATAATTCTTTTCTTTATGAGCAAGCACACAACCTCTTTAGAAGATTTAGGGGCTATTTTCTTTCTAAAAGCTTTCTCTCTTTCAGCAAATTTTTTCACAAGAGAGTCAAAGGTAATATCTTTGAGATTTCCATTTGCTTGCAATAACTCAAGATAATTGGAGTAAGTAGGATAAAGTGCCTTGAGAAAAGCGATAAGAGGAATATCCAATTAAACCTTAGTGGATTTGATATCATGCATTATAGATTTTAATTCATATGCAAGAGCAAGAGGATCATTATTTTGTAGTTCAAGAGTGAAGAGTTCAATTATGAGTTGAACAACTTCAAGTGCAGAATGTGAGTCATAGAGTTATTTCAGCTTTTGAAAGGCTTCAAAAGTAGTTGATAATGGTGAAATATGGAGACTTGCCTCTTCATTTACATATGTTGCAGTTAATGCACAAGCTTTGATATTCTTATTTTCCCAAATGGCGAGCTCTTTGTCTGAGTTAGGTTGTTTTGGCTCTTTGTTTACGTCTCCAATGCACACTCCTTTTCACAATTCATTGAAAATGAGGGTGTGTTTTGTCATGCGGGGCCACTCAGGATAGTTCTCCTTGACAGTGAGAATTGTTCCCACCATGGATATGATTGAATGCATTCTGTATCAAAGAAACTTTTGTTGCAAAATTTTACTCCTAATAAAATTCTGATATGACAGGACAACAAATTCAATACCCAAGATTGTACAGGAGCAGTGTAAATATATGGCAGTGTAACACAAAAAAAACTGTGTATCAACGTAATACAGCGCTTCAATAGAGGTATATACAATACAACGTTATACCATACATTGTTCACAACGCTCTATACAATTCTATTCAACACATGGAATTCAATGTATACACGAAAGCCTTTAGACACCGTGAGCTTTCAAGCTTCAATCAATCTCCCAAGCTTATAATTTAAGCAACAGAAATGTACTACTGTGAGTCACAGATTTGATAGAAGTTACAGTTCAGAATGTATCAACTACATCAATTATAGAGAGCAGGTCGTCGGGGAAGCTGTTGCAATTATTGCCCAAAACCTTAGGAGTGCACCAAGAAAACAAGGAGATATGACATGAACAAGGGTGTTATAACTGTCACCCACAGCCACGCTAGCTCAAAATAGTCACATTGGTGTACGGGAATAAGGTGTTATAACTATACACAATGTAATACCATTCACAACAATGCCATACACAACACACCAGTTCACAGTCATTAAAAAATTGCAGGATTTATTCACGTAGGGTCTACCACAATATCATTCAACGCAGAATACGTATCAAATATGTCTGGTTGAAATACATACCTACTTCACTCAAGGCATGGTCATCTCAGTCTTCCATGCAATGTAGAGATCCAGGAATAGTGTTTAAGGACCAAGAGGCAATCTTTAAAGTTCATTAGATTTGCATCGATAGGCATGAGCTATATGCTCACAAACACCCACTCAGAAACCCAACACCACTACAAGTGTGTTGTTATCATCTATGCATGAGACCAAGAGATAGTTGTTGATCAATCTTGAGGCATGGGTAACTGAAAAGCCAAAGGGTGGAATGGTCTTTGAATTTAGGCAGCAAGAAAAACTCACATTCAATTCTAGAACAACTTGAACTGATAGCCCAATTGCCCAACACGTATGCCATAACACAGTATCCACACTCACCGGACCAAAGGCAACATACAATACGACTTTAATTCAAAATATTGGAGAAATAAGAATAGAGAGTGGTAGGACAGAGAACCAAGACAAGTTTGCTATCAAATGAGAGGGGAATATGGAAAACGATGATTATGCGCAGAAGCCGCACAGTGGGTAACACAGAGCGCTGAATGGCGCAAACAATAATTATGGAAGAGAGCCCAGAGAGTGCAGTAGACAAACTTCACAGGGGGACAGACTACAAGAAAATGGCAGAAGGGAGTTACAACTAATTTTGGGAGCTGGCTCTGATACCATGTCAAACCAGGAAGTAACTCCTCAAAACAAATCAATTCTTGTTATTCCTTCAGGTTGGTCTTTATTATATACATGAAGGAGACTATTCACTTCATCTCCCGATGACTATTCATATTCTCCATTATTTATTTACATCAATTTCAGTTATTCACCTAATCCTGATGATTAGGTGTCAA